>JAXGGA010002640.1:0-117696 GCA_038373865.1 Uloborus plumipes | reverse complement strand
TTTTCAACGAAACTGTCTAACCGTGATATTGATGATGATGATAATTAGAATATTAAATAATTAAATTTCACCGAGTAAATTTTCAGCGTACTTCCGTCATTACCAATTACAGGACACTCTGAAAGCAAAATCTTTTTGTTTTCTACTTCATTTTATAAAAAATCAAATCAGTTGCAGGAGCAGCCGAGATCATTGCAGGTTTGCCGAATATATTTTGATTTTACAAATGAGCTACTTTCCATTTGAAAGAAATTGTGATAAGGAATAACGAAACCGTTAGGAATTTATTTATTTTCAATGAATCAACATTTATGGAATCAAAACTAATTTTTGTCGAAGCCCTTAATTAAATAAAAAAAAAATGTTATTGCTCCTTTGCAATTCCTAGTCATGGATCCCTATTTACTATCTGATTTTCAATACTTCATCCTTTTATTAAACGCAACTTATTTATATGGCTCTATAACTATTATCTGCAATATTCGGCCCTAAAGTAAACGAGTAGTCAAAATTTCAAAATTTTCTATCGGTACTAATTTTTTTTTTCCTTGAATTAAATTTGATTATTTACTTTAGTTTAGTTTCTAATCTTTCTTAGTGATTCCCCCCCCCAAAAAAAAATAACTTAATTTAGCAACTGACACATTTTTATCTACCTCATCCTACTACAATTGAAAAACATTAGGTATTCAACATTTTCTGTAACTAATACATTATGTCAATTTCCTTTCTAGTCCAATTTATACGCTTAAATTTCATAGCTTGAACACGCATACTTTCTCTAAACCAATAATTTTTCTCGTGATCATTGTAAAAGATTCTGGTGAAGCACTTCAGAAAATTAAGATTGAAAGGGACAAGACACTTGACGAATATATTTTTTTAATCATTCAGGTTCAAAGAGTACTTACATAGTGGTATGTGAGCAGAGGCGGCTGGTGTGTGAAAAAAGGGAGAAGGTCAAAAGAACTGCGTGTATAGGGGGAGGGAGGAGCCAGCACCCCTGTTTTTTTTTTTTTTTTTGCGGAATTTTGCCATATTATTGGATTTTTACATTACTAAAACAGTGGAACAAGGGTTCAAAAATCAAGACTGGCCTTGCCTTTTGATTCAAAGTTCAATTCCTATAAAATATTCTGAAATAAGTCCATTTTTTGGAATTGTTCAGTTTTATTTTCGTCAAGTAAATGAATCAACTGGGTAAAAAATCATTTTTCAGCCGATCATTATTTTTTATCTCTGAAAAGTGAATGAACTAGGCGTCCTTACTTTTTTAAGTGAGGGGCTGTCGCCCCCCTTTGTCCCCCTGTGCGAGCCAACGATGGATGTGAGAAAGTTCCACGAAACGTTGTCGCTTTAGGTGAAAACCCTCTGTTCCTTCATTCATGCAAAACTCATCTTACCAGCTTTCAAGATATCAATCATAAATGAACTAAAAATACATTTTTACGCTAGTTGCTCATGAATGTGTTATGTTACATAAACTGATTAACAGAATTCTCACGTATCTGCCTCTGTGTCTGAGACATTTATGTGCCATAAGAAGGTCATCAGTTTTTTAAGCTTTATTCTGCTATAGTGATCTAATTTTTAATCTGGAAAAGCGCATGAGACAGATATTTTTTGTGTGAAGAATCTGTCTCGAAATGTCATTCATTTTAATCTGGATAAAGGCAGAAATGTATCTTTTGTCCATGAGTGTGTGTAATGTATATTATAACCTTGACTTCTCTTCTCAACTTCAAGTTCGAGTTCATGTTGAAGGTTTTTACTTAGTGTTTCAAATGATTTTTCTTTTTCTTTTTTTTTATCACTTTGTCTGATTATTGATATTTTAAATTTGCTCAAAATGATTTAATATTTTTTTAACGTAGAATGAATTTCAAAAATGTCATTAAATTAAGTAAAATTTGAACTAAGTATTCATTGCCTTTTTTTGTTTGGATAATTAAGATAATTTTCAACTTGTCCCCAACTAAACGAGAAATTTCAAAAATACAAGAATTATTCTGAAAAGTTCGTATCGCAAAAGTGATGATGGGATATTTTCTTCATTATAGAAGGGTAATTACAATAATCACTAATAGATGGCGCTTCTTCAAAACAAACTTACGCTAATTATAAACTAAACGAGCGATTTGTTGTTAATGAGATGAACAGTAAATCCTCATTTATCCGGAATCCAGAATTTGCTTAATCCGGACATATATTTAAATGTACATGCTGCCTAAATAAAAAGAGACTTGGTGCAATAATACATTGTTGTAGGCCATATTTTTAACCTTCCGACACAAAGGAAGGGGGGTTATGTGTTTGACGTGTATGTGTATCTGCCTGTGGCACTCTGCAGCCTAAACGGATGGACCGATTTTGAAAATAATTTTTTTTGTTCGAAAGGGGAGTTGATCGAGAGTGTTCTTAGCTAGGTTGTGTCTTCGGATGGTATTAATTAACGAAGATATTAATTAAAAACCTTTGAAAGGTTTTTCGAGATTTTAGAAGTGAAAACACATTTCAAAACTTAAAAAAATAGCACCAAATGAAAGAGAAAAATTTTCTGCGTCTGATACGATGTAATTGGATCTTCCATGTTCTATAGAACGCGAGTTATAGCGTATTTTAGCAAATGCAGCTTAGCCTTTATTCACGCGATCGGAACCGTTGTCAGACAAGGAAAGCAAACTCTTATAATTTATTAAAATGTTTATCAGTTGCCAGTTTCTATTTTTTTAACAAATAAAATACTTGTAATTGATTTTATAGTTTAAGGCTTTTCAAAGGGCTTTCAATTTTCCCTCTTAATTCTGGTTTTGTTGACAAGCAAATTTTATTAATAAGGATTACCTTTCTTTCTCAATGTTTACCATGTCCTATATAAAACAGTTTCACATTTTTAAATTTAAAAGTCAATAAGATTTTTTATCATCGGTAATTCTTATTCTTTTGATTCTAAATGTATGGTGGTTGGAAATAACAATATTTCAATTAAATTACATTACTGCTGTCAAGCTCGAAAGCTTCGCGCGGGTCAGCTGGTACTTCCATAAATTAAAAAAATGCACGCGAAACAGTAAAAAACATTACATACACATTAACTACGGACAGTACCTTATGTGTTGTCAGGGTTTTTTTTAATTTTAGTTTTATATATTTTTGAAATTTATTTTTCTAATTTTCTCTTTTGCAGTTTTGTATTTCATTCTTTAAATTTTAAAATACAATTTTACTGTGCACAGAAGTTTATTCATGTACCTTGACTCAATTTATGGGTTGTTTTGTTTAATCCTTACTTTCTGTCAGTGCAGAGGCGTAGCACGAAAGCAATTTCGAGTGGAGATGTGGTTAGCTTTAGTTCTTTTCTATGATCAGAAAGGTAAGTTTCTGCTTTTCGAGGGGAAGAGGATTTTTTAAGAAATATTTCAATAATTGAAAAGAAAAAAAGAAATTTATTCATTAACTATATGTGGAAGAGAAAATTCATTTTCAAAAAATAATAGCCTTGCTATCGAAAATTCTTGAGATAAATCTTAATTTATAAACTATGACTAACATAAAAAGGAATTTTAAAATTTCCTGACGCATCGAGTCTTTTTTTGGAAAAGGAAATGATTCGACTTCTTGCCCCTTACACGGGACAAGATGGCAATTTCGTTGAAGATAATATGAAACAAAAATATTTATTATAATGGATTATTTGGCATGCATAATTACAATTTTTTCGTAATGCCTCATAAAATATAGCAGTAAGCAATGTTAAGGAGCTGAAAAATATGTTTTTCCATAGCTGGTTCATTTAAAAACAACATAAAATCATTATCAAGTGTATGACAGGGAAAAAGTTTTTCGTAGTCCAAAAAATGCAAAACCCATTGCTTGCAATCAATTAGTGATGTGCGCTGGATGCCCTACTATTGCAATGTAATTTTCTCTACAATCTGCAATAGCTGCCGAGCTTTTCGTCTTGCCTCTTGTGGCACAGATTTACGAATTGTAATTTTACGTAATTGGATTGGCCAGGGCCGTAACCAGACCTTAGTTTCGAGGAGGGTTTTACCAAGCCTATTTCTTGTGAAACGTATAAAGTCAATAAAATTTTATTTCATGTTCTATATTCTGCAGATTTTTCTTACAATAGACGTTAATAGGGTTATTAACCTGAAAAATATTTTTAAAAAATTGACTCGTCTTTTTAATGAAGGAAAAAAAAATCCGGAATAGAAGAGTTTACTCATATACGCGTATTCGACGGAGTACTTTTGAAATTTCTATCTCACGGGACACTTATAAGATGTGTTAAATATGGAGTTTGGTACTTACGAATTTGAAAAATTTTGGTGTTTTTTTTAGCAGTATTGTAAATTCGTGCAGAAGGAAAAGGAGTATTGTTTCGAGATTGTTTGCAATAACTGCAATAAAAATACATACTGCAGAAAAACACTTAATTTGTACACTTATTCAATAATTATAATTTACACTTGTTCAATAATTATAATTTCATTTTTCAAATGCAGTTTCAAGGTAAGGGTCATTCCATGCCAAGTGATCCAACGTTTTTTACCTTACATTTTTGTATTTCTTTCAAATTTGGCTCATCAATTGTACCCCTTGAGGTTATCAAAAGTCTCAGTTTTTATATTTTTATCTGTATTATTTCTTCATTTATGAGACGTTGAACTTTGGAAAAACCCTCGTTTTTCCATGGATAAGGGAACATAAAAGGGACCATAACTCGGCACCAAATATAGATAGAACGATTTGGTAAATGGCATTTTAAAGTACGTTAGTTGACGCTTTATCTGATATGCAACATGACTAATTTGATAAAAATTTTCTTTTTCAAAAAATGAAATTTAAATTTCAAATTTAAACATATAATGATTTTTTTTCAAAATTTTTTCCAAAATTCTTGTATATTTTATCTATGTTTGTACCAATTTTTAGATTGAAATCTCAATGGGATCATATTTTGTTGAATTTTTGAATAAAACTGTATAGGAAAAAAATTATATTTTTTTTATTCTATTTATTTAAATACTAAGTTATCTTGCTTGTGATGGTTTAAAAAGTAGTAAACAAGCATGAATATGTTTAAAGTGAGCTGGCATGAGCTTATAGAATTGTCAGGTTCACCCCCTCACCCCTTCCTCCCCCGCACAACTACTCTTTTTTAATTCAAAACTGTTCAAAATGTTAAAAAAAAAAAACTCTTTGATACAAAATGAATAGTAAACTTATTTAAAGTTGGTAAATGGGTTTCCTTATAACTAGACGAAGTATCCCCTCCTCCACCCAAATATACCATTAACGCTGTACTATTATGACATCTAACCTGTTGATTGAATTGACTATTATTTTTACTCTAGGTAAGTGAGCTAGCATTAACTTGTAAATTGGTCAGCTCCCCCTCCCTTCCTTCCCGACCCAACCATTTCCCCCCCAAACTGTTTCAAATGCTACAAAAAAACCTTTTTGATACAAAATGAATAGTAAACTTATTTAAAGTTGGTAAATGGGTTTCCTTATAACAAGGCAAAGTAAAACCCTTTCCCCACACAAATATACCATTAACGCTACACTAATATGACGTCTCACCCAGTGGTCGGAAGTAGCGCGCTACAAGTAGCGAAACTACTGTAGTAGCTACATTTTTTAGTAGTTTGTAGTGTAGCGCACTACTTTTTAAAAAAAGTAGTGTAGTGAGTAGCGCGATACAAAAATGTTGTAGTTTGTAGCGATTTCATAAAACTACTTTCTAATAGAGCAAAAAAAAAAAAAAAAAACAGAAAAAAAAAAAAAAAGATTCAATCGCGTCTGACTGGCGCATATCGTACACGATTTCCTTTGCGAAAGCAGTGAGAAAAATGAATCATACAAATTCGAGCTGACTTCAGGGATATCATTTTGACGCCATAAGTTCTATATGTTAGACGGCATTGGTTTCTTTGGCGTCACCATTTTCATATTCCGCCAATATTTGCATTGAATATAGTGTATGGCTGAGGAAGGAAAATTTATGAATGAGCGATAACTGAGTGTTAGTGTTTTATAGCAACCGAGAATGTCATGTAAATGAATGCTTTAGCGCTCAATGCTCAATTGGATTATTGTTCCAATGTCCACCAAACATGGCAGCAATTTTAATAGAAGAGGATACAAATTTGATAGAAGATGACAATATCGAGCTGCCCTGGCCGGCGTATAATAAATACTTCACAGTTATTGAAATGATTTTCGTGCAAACTTTGCACTTTGAACAAAAAACTTTCTGTTTCTAAGTCATCCGCATACAATTTAAAACTGCATATTGAAGTAAGTTAAGCATTTTTAGTTATGTTTCACACTTCAGATAGCTTATTTATTAATATTTCATAATGAATACTAGTACTGTTTAGTATGTTTTTCATATTTCTTTAGTTTTGCTTCTTTAGTGACGGAGTATTGAAAAATATTAAAATAATAAAAATCAACTATTAAATATTTTTGACATCATTTGACACAATTGGAAAAACGTTTTCATTTCATTTTATCGGTGGCGTATTAATAGGGATGGTGTTCAGACCGAGACCCAACTCCCCAAGGGCGTAGCCAGGACTCACGTTAGGGGGGTGCAAGCAGTGGCACCCCAATAGGAGGTCACTGTGACCTCCCAAAAAGTTCTTATCCGATACAAATTGGCTGATGAAATTTGAAAACAGTGAGACAGTATTGCAAGGCTGAACTTCATTTTATTTTATTTTTTTTCTTTAATTAATTAATTTATTCATTTTTGTGATGCCTCACGTCTCTTTTGGTAGACATAGATAAGAATGCATTTTTTTAATCATTCAGTAAAGTTCTGAGTTTCATTCGGTAAATTAAAAATTTTCTCCTCAAAAACAGGCAAACTTACTTATAATATTTCACCCTAAAATTTTTATTCTTCGCATACTCAGATTAAAAAAGTTGTTTTCATGCTAAAAGACAAATTTGGGTTTGGTACAAGGATCCGTGTTAGGTAAAGAATGAAGCTGATTTTCTGATGTGGCGCCAAGGACTTAAAACTTATTGGTGGGAGAGGAGGCGAAGGGGGGGGGGAGACTCTCAATGACCGAATGAAATTCCAAATTTCACCGAGTAATAAAATACGAACTTATTTGTCTGCATCAGCATGTTACAATGAAAAGCAGGAAAGGGGACAAAATCGTTTGTCAAAAAAATAAATAAAATGGGAGGTCACAGTGACCTCCCATTGACTCTGATCTAGGGGGTGCAACTGCACCCCCCTAGCTACGCCCTTGCCAACCCCCTTGAAACTCAAAATTAAATTCCTACAATGAAAATTCAATTTGTTTTCTCATATGTTTTTGAAAAGTAGCGAAGTAGCGACTACTTTTCAAAAGTAGTGTAGCGCGCTACATTAAAAAAAAAAGTAGTTGTTGCTGTAGTTAACTACATTTATAAGAAAGTAGTTGTAGTTGTAGTTCGCTACAAAAAAAATGTAGTTTTTCCAACCACTGGTCTCACCTGGGGATTGATTTGAGGATTATTTTCCCCCTAGGTATATATTGTTTTTCAGACGAAGTGTTTCTCTTTCAATCCGACCTTCACAAAGTGTACTTCCATTCAATATCTGAATTTAAACTTATGATTCATTTCATCCCCTCCTCCAGCACCAATCTTCAATTTTGGAGGAAGAAAAGAAACGGTTCGCCCCAAGCAAACAGCAAAATAACAGTTTCCCCTTGTTCTCATAATGTTTTCCCATTATTTTCCCACAAAACTGAAAAGAAATCAAAGTATCAGGTTATATGTCAGTCCCCATCACTGCCTTTCTTTTCTCTTATTGGACAAAGCTCATGAGCTAATAGGAAAGAGTAACAAACAGAACTAACTGAAACACTACCAGACATCAATAGAGACTAAGGCTTTGAAATGGGGTTAGGCGGGAGGATAAAAAAAATAAAGTTTTGGCGCGGAAAGGCAGGAAAAGGGGAGGAGCAATCTGTACAGAAGTTTAACAACATGAGAGGTTATGATCAAAAAAGCAGTGTTTGTTTAATGTATATAGATATATCTTGCTGCATTACTTTCCTTTACTACAAAATGAAAAAGAACACAAACAATTAAAAAAATTAAATAACAGCTGCACACTAGATAATGTGGGAAGATAGTTATGGGGACACAAACATATGATCTGATATTTTGATTTATTTTCAGTTTTGTGCGAAAAGAATAGAAAAAACAATGAGAACAAGGAGAAACAGTGCTATTTTGCTGTTTGCTATGATCTTGGGGAGACCCATTTATTTCCTCTCTTCAAAATTGAAGATTGGTGCTGGGGTAGGAGATGAAATGAATCATAAAGTTAAATTTCAGATATTGAATGGAAGTACACTTTGAAGTTCGGATCGAAAAAAAAAACACTTCGTCTGAAAAACAATATATATACCTAGGGTGAAAATAATCCTCAATTCAATCCCGAGGTTGGACGTCATATTAGTATAGTGTGAGTGGTATATTTGGGTGGGGAGGGGAATACTTCGTCTAGTTATAAGGGAACTCATTTACCAACTTTAAATAAGTTTACTATTCATTTTGTATCTTAGAGTTTTTTTTTTTTAAAACATTTTGAACAGTTTTGAAAAATAAAGAGTGGTTGAGCAGGGGAGGGGAGGGGGATAAACCTGACAAATCTATAAGCTCATGCCAGCTCCCTTTAAACATATTCATGTTCATTTATTACTTTTTAGACTATCACAAGCCAGACAACTTTAGTATTTAAATAAATAGAATCTAAAAAATACCATGTTTTTCCTATACAGTTTTATTCAAAAATTCAAAAAAATATGATCCCATTGCGATCCCAATCTAAAAATTGGTACAAACATAGATAAAATACACAAGAATTTTTGAAATTTTTTTGAAAAAAATTCATTATATGTTTTTCGAGCAATTTAAATTTGAAATTTAAATTTCATTTTTTGAAAAAGAAAATTTTTATCAAATTAGTCATGTTGCATATCAGATTAAGCGGCAACTAACGTACTTTAAAATGCCATTTACCAAATTGTTCTATCTATATTTGGTGCCGAGTTATGGTACCTTTTATCTTCCCTTATCCATGAAAAAACGAGGGTTTTTCCAAAGTTCAACGTCTCATAAATGAAGAAATAATACAGATAAAAATCTAAAAATTGAGACTTTTAATTACCTCAAGGGGTACAATTGATGAGCCAAATTTGAAAGAAATACAAAAATGTAAGGTAAAATTTTTCTCAGATTTTGGATCACTTGACGTGGAATGACCCGTAAGTAAGAAAATTTAAATTAAATAGCAATAATATTTTTTTCAGCGAGAAACTATAAAAGCATATTTGTAATGGTTTTGAAAATTTTCGGAGGGGGTTTGAACCCTAAAAACCTCCCCCTGCATACGGCCTTGAGATTGACCTTCAGTCAGTTATGTGGTACACTGTATAAATAAGCTATGTTGAACATTATTCAAAACAATTGATTAAAACAATTGAATCGGTTATTTGAGAAACGCCTCATATCCAAAAAAGTAAACTATCGGGAAAAAAAAAACTCAGCTGATCCACAATTTAACATCATAATTTTTAGTTATTTTTTTAAAAAAAGTGGTTTGGTAAGCTAACTCTGCCAAAATAAATTTTATTATTTTTATTTTGTATCTGTCTTGCCTTCACCATCAACTTAATATGTCTAACTCAATTTTGGCCAAGAATGGACATGAGTGTTACTCAAATGACTGATTCAATTGTGACATGCTTTAAACTGAGGAGACCTTATTATATCATGAACAAAAATTAGATTCGCAAGGTCAAACAATAAGAACTTAATCAACAATAGATGAACCTCTCTACTAACGTTTCGACTTAGTCAATAGGAGCTCTCGCACTTATTTTTACACCTAGTCATGCATAGAGCTATAACATATTGTTTAAAACTGCAAATACGATATTCTTCATGTTGCCCCTGGTTCCCGTACTGCAGAAATTTGAGCAACCTGGCCTTTTCTTTAACCGACGATGGGCTGAAAAAAATATTTCGATACTTGAAATTCAAATTCTTTTTCTACCGCTCATAAGATAATAAAAATGAAAGGTTAATTTGTGAACGGATAATGAAAAAGCTTCCTCAAGAGAATAACTCATGCTTTTTGTTTTTCGTAAAAATACCTTGATTTGTAAACGTTTTGTTGTTCCGAAGCATTTTTTAAATAAGTTTAATTTCAAGTATGAGTTTAATATCGAACCTCCTTTATTGATATTCTTTAGTTGTTGCTTGCCTTAGTTCTTGTTTTTTTCAAGCCAACAGCTTGCTTCTGAATTTCTTCGATAATAAATAAACTTACATGTGAGATCTATTAATTGTATTCATATTTAAGAAAAGAACTTACTTAACATTAAGCTTCGAAAAAACTTGACCTGTCTCTATTTTTAAAAGTCTAAAAAGTTAAAATTATTAGGTTATTTTCCAAGCTGACAAGCATGTAAGACTTAAGCTTTGTAGTGCATAATTTATTTTCATTTAGATGAATTTTTCATTTGGAAAATCATAACATTCACTTAATTACTTCAATGTTACGTCATAACGTGGCTTACTTCTGACTATATTACAGTCAGTCAATTGTAGCTTTAATCTTTTTTTCAAAATACCAGCTATTGATATCAAACTTTTAGATAATATCAAGAGCCTAATGATCATGAAATTTAGTAAGAAACATCTTTTTTTTCATCCACTTTTGTTTTAAGCACATAGTTATTTATATTAACTAATATATGTGTAACTATAATCGCCAATAAGTTACGCTTTTCATTTCTCAAAAATAAGAACATGACTCAAAATTCAGCATATACTTTTCTGATGTCAGCTGAGCGGCGTGGGCCTCATACGACTTTGGTTGCGAGTTCTGAACCCGCAATCCAAGTTTTCGACCGGTGGATTTTTGAGATACAGGAATTTGTGAGTTCAAATGCAGCATGATATTGCAACAGGTTAAAGATCCCTTCAATTCCTGTTCAGCTGCGGCATTCTCTGCCAAATGAAACTCCTACTACAGTTTTACATCGTGAGAGCCTATGTCCCTGCTAGTTGGTGAGAAACTTGGCGTAAAAAATACTGTTAATGATATCCTCGCTTTAATGACGGCACGTGAAAGGCGTGATCCTCATACGACTTGGACTTTGGTTGCGGGTTCTGAACCCGTGATCCAAGTTTTCAACCGGAAGATTTTTAAGATGCAGGAAATTGTCAGTTCAAATGCTGCATGATATTGCAACAGGTTAAAGTTCCTTTAATTCCTGTTCAGCTGCGGCATTCTCTGCTAAATGAAACTCCTACTACAGTTTAACATCGTGAGAGCCTAGGTGCCTGCTAGTTGGTGAGAAACTTGGCGTAAAAAATGCTGTTAATGATATCCTCATTTTAATGATGGCACGTGGCCCCCGATTACTTTATCGGGGAATCGCCCCAGGTCTACAAAAAACTAAGGTCTTTTATGCACCTCTATGAAAAAGGAAAAAAATAAATAAGGTTCTTAAAAAGTCGTGATCTTTCTTATCAGCAAGCACTTAGTAGCAACATTTCTCTCAAAAGGAAACTTTAAACGAAATACTACGCAATTATCAGTCTTGAACTGAGTAAACATCTTGTTTATATGTTCAACTTAAAAGCTCTGTAATTACTAACACATTAAATTGAAGTATTACTGCTGTTTAAACAGCCCGTTCTTCCGCCTCACTAAGTAGTTCTTCAGCTTCACACAACCTTCTTGGCGAAGATAAGCTATTGTAAATGAAATCCGCCAAAGGTGCTGCAATGATTAGCTGAAGCGTGTCACAGTATCAAGGTCAGGAAGCGTTTCCGTTGACCTGACAAGTGTTTGATAGGACCAGTATTTAAATGTTTTTAGCTTGTAATCTGAGGGATTATACTCTTCCTTTCTTTCACTTGCAACATTTTCAAGAGACTGAAGAACGTCACGGTAGAGCTGTAGAGCCGAGAAAAGACAGAAATAATCTGGCAATATTTCTTTCGCTTTAAATGCTGATTGAATCTTCTTTTCTCAGGAATCGAAATCTTTTCTTTTTTTTCCTTTCCAAAAGTTAGGCTTGTGAAAAAAAAAAAGCTGGAATAAATAAATTTCAGGGAGAGAGAGAGAGACTGAAGAAAAAAAATTAATTTGTTTCTGACAGGTGAAAGTTTTCGCAATTAAAGATTGCAACCAGACTTTGAAACATCATTTTCTGTTCTTTTTATTAATTTAGTTATTAATTTTTATTTATTTATTTTATTTATTTTAGTCTTCACAGTCAATTCTTGCTTTTGAATGTAAGAAAATGTCAGGCCTTTACATTTAATAGCCCTTTTTTTCTCTTAACTTTAGATATTTTATTTCAGATACTTGGTAGTGTATACTCGAAATTCACCCTGGTTGCTTTTTTCTACCTTTTATAAGTTCATCTTCATCAATCTCGATTAATGATACACAGTGAAAAAATACGTAAAAAACTAACTCATACAAACGTAATAAGCTGTCAAGTTGGATTATTGAGTACCTTTTCATGATCGCTACTTACCTTTTTCCCCTCTCCGCATTTGACTTAGTCTACAGACGGATGAAGACAAGATGAAGTAAAGATGATGAACCATTTGGCATAGATTTATCATCATAGTAGATGGTAATTTATTCCCTTGATTGTTTTAGAAAATTAATTATTAAAAATAATTTTAAATGAAGTTTTTATGATTAATTATCAACAGATGAAAAATGAATAACTTATTGTGCACTGTTAAAATCTTTTATGAGCTACCTGTTTGTGTCATCCCTATCTTTTAAAGATCTCATAACAATGAAATACTCGAAGAAAACGAGGACATAAATGGAAAAGCAAAAAAAAAATATTTTCAACAGAACGATGAAGCCAAGTTTGTCTGCTTTGCACATTCGTGACGGAACAATTTATCATAAACGATATTATGTTATTTGAAATGGTCAAACTAGGCGTCACGTCAGGAAAACCTTTTTACCCTGCGAGTCAAATTAAACTAAAATATACGGAAAACTTTTTTTTTTTTGCCATTGGTATCATTATCAGTATTTTTATATTAGTGGCTGTCCACAAATGGTTAAGAAGATTTTATATATATAGTTTTTTGTACAGATTTACGCTCTAGACCAAGATATTTAAATTTAATTTTCAGGATCATCATTATTATAATTTTTTTACGTAAATCCATGAGAATGTGTAAGAAAAATTCAGCTTAATTAAAATAATGTTTATCAGGAATACAGACATACTTCAAATCGTAAAGTATAGACTGCATCATTTACAGGGTGCAAATAATATTGTCTCACTCAATACACGTTTGTATATCACATGTTGCACTGGCTAGAGGCAACATGTGTAGCATACAATTGAAGGGGCAAGTGGATAAAAGTGATGTGTGACAATTTTTTAAATTTCTTGAAAAAGTTTTCAAAAAAAAAAAATTATTACCTTTTCACCTTCATCCATGGTAAAAAGTATGTTTTTCCAAAATTGTCACATATCACCTTTTTCCACTTGCCCCTTCAATTTCAACTTAGTGTGATACAACTTATGACATTGTATCTAATAGATTTAAAGCATAAGAAAATAATTATATTAATGGCAATACTGATGATCAATGGAAAAAACATTTAATCAAGTATGATTTGTCGAAAACTCAAATGCTGAAATACTGTACCAAAATTATTCGTTTTATTTTAAACATCACATCAAGTACATATTTTCTCTTTTCATTGTAAAACGTCTTGATCAAAATCACTCAGAAGGATTTTCAGTTTTTTTTCAAGTGTCGTCATTCAAGGACAGTACTTTTTTTAATGTAAAAATGGCAAAAGACCATAAAAGAAGTAGGCTTAATGTTTTCTATATATTTACAACCTCTTGTAAATATGTGATGTATGTGAAAACTGTGCTCCTTGGAAATGATTCTTCTAAATTAAAACGCTTCTCAACGACTTATGAATTTAAATTAAACGTTGACAGATTCAAAAATGGATTTAACTTTTCACCCTGTATATTTGCATTACGAAAATATTGTTAAAACAAACGTAGAGAAAGCTGAACAATTTTTCGTTTTACGACTAAAAGAGGCGTTTTATCACGGAAAGAATCAAACACGTTTTCGGTGAACGCAGAATTTTAATTTAAAGTTCTTCGTATTATGCGCAAAATTTTATTTATTACCATCATTAGTAATCTTTGTGTATATTGAGAAAATTATTTAGTGCTTTAAATATTCAGAACAAGGACTTATGACTAATAATTTAAAACAAACGTTATTATGGTCAACCTTTTAATTTGAAAGCCACCAAGTTTTATGGTTTTCATTCAAACTAAATCTTCACTAGTAAGGTCATAATCGTCAAATAAAATCATCTTTAGAAATATCAAAACCAATATCATAGCACCGAATTGAATATTTTGCATAGTTTAGAGTTGCCTTATAACATTTTTTCGTTTAAATATATGCTGACCAACTGACTATTAATTGTTTCAAATACATATTGATTCTATTGCCCTATTATTCGTAAACACAATGTGAAAAATGTTTGCACAAGTCCCGTAGTTTGAATTTGAGGCTAAAATAGATATTTTAATACACCCTATAACTTTGACCAGGTCCAAAATAGCAGGTTGTTAGGTCCTTTTACTAAATGTTTTATGCAAAATCTTTAAGTTAAGTGAAATAAGCGCAATAACACATATCGTAATGCATATAAAAATGTTAGTGTAATTTGATAGTAAGCTATTTAGATCTCAATACGCTGTAAAATAACCATATTTCATTTAGAATCTTTCTTAGAAACTTTTTACCATTTATTTTCTTAGGAGATAATTAACTATTTGATTATTCCTCTCATGCAGAGATGCAGGTTTTAAAAAACCTGACTTGTTTCGTTCATTTTCTTTTCAAATTTGTAATCAAATTAGCTTTTAGAAATTTAAATCCTAAGTTACTTTGAATAACAAAGATGAACTTTAAACTTCTAGCATGCAGTTTAGGAGTCAAAATGTAGAATATTTAAATTCAACTCATTGCCTTTAACACGGTGTCTGAAAATATGTTGTCAAATGTTTTTTAGTAATTTCTTAACATTTTCTTGAAAATAGCCTTAATCCGAATTGACAGCGAAAAAACAAAATGTTTTCCTTCCATTGAAAAGGTGGATGCATAGATGTTGCGTATTTTGTAATTTCGTAACTGGAGCTTAGTTATGTAACATCTGTGTTTCATTGCAAGTTTAGGAAGAGTAATGTTTTTCAAAGTTTCTTTTACGTAAAATTAAATCTAAAAACCAAAATAGTTAAGTCAATGGTCATTATATTACGTAAGAAAATTGCAGTAGTATTTGGTAGTCTACGTCTATGTGTTTCATTTAATTTTCAAAACGGAATGAATTACATTTATGATGGAGCTAGTTTGGTTTTTCATTTAAATAGATGATGCAGGCGAAGAATAACAAATTTGTAATGTGGGAGAATAACTCTGTTATTAAAGTAGATACAATGTGACTTTGAAAGTCAAGCGGTTTGAATCAAATTGGAATAATCTTATAATTGCTTTTGAGTACATTCGAAGTAATTCGTTGTAAGAATGAAACTTTGACATGTTTCATGATTAGTTTTCCATGAAAAGCCTACGAAATCAAATTACGATGTAATGCACTGGTACGATATCAATTTTTTTAAATATTCACTCATTATAATTTAAACTACATTTTTAGTAGATTTGCTGTTTCTAAAATTTTATGAAATAGAATGAGGTTTGGAAAAATACATAGAAAATGTGCGTTAACTCGATGTATGACAAATGTGCTAATTATACCTGCGCGTCATAGAACGAACAAACTTTACAAATGCTAACTTACTGTTTTCTGATAATGTTAACTAACGGTGTCCTTTTCTATTTGTGTCTTGATAAACAGGCATTCAGGACAAATGTTGGAAACAAATGCGGATTATCAAGTAGCTTATATTTTTCTCATATCCTAATCTACATCTAAACAACCCTGGAAGAAAAGGATCTCTACATTAGGTTTACACAAAACAACTTTTCAAATTTATAAAAACATAATGGCTTGCAACAAAATGCATTAATTCTGAAATTTCGTTTGCGAGCGAAATAAATAGAGGGCCCAATTATAGCCCTGAAATGAGCATAATGTGGGTGCATGCTTTAAAAAAAAAATCAAGCAAAAATGTTATGAATAGATTCTTTTGCAGTTGAAGAAACTCGTTTGAACTGGAAGTGTCAAAGCTCACTTATAGTTTTGACCTCTTCCTTTGAGCTCTTTGCACTCGTGAAGAGCCTCTGTTGAAGTCCTCAGCTGTAGTTTTTGAGCACTCATGCTTTTTTGCGTTGTACTTTCATGGTAATTATATATTAGTACAAAGATGATTGACTTTTTTTATATATAGTTAGATATAAATAGAGTTTTATACTCGACTAAATATATTTCCTTAAACTATTTTATTCTTTTCGTACTCCATTGGTCGGTACAAATTACTTTATTATCTCATTAAATGAAACTCTTTATTTGTAAATTGAAGATCTGAAGAAGTTTCACATTGACAAATAGGTGTGAAAATTTTCACAAAAAAAAAAAAAAAAAATGGCGCTTGCTCCAATTTGAAATGACCTTGAAACAGTGCTCTAAACGCACACTGATCAATAATACTCCAGGTGTTCTTTTCCCATGATAATCACCAAGGTTAGGCAATCCAGCCCACCCTTTGTGCAAATTTCTAATATATTCACCATAAAGCACCTCTCTATGAAAGCCGAAATTCTAATTCAATATCACGTTCCAAGGCTGTCCAGTGTCAAGGTTCCTAGTTTCTGACAAGTTAATGATATAATATTCGTTGCAGATGCATTTCGAGGACGAAGTGAGGGAAGACGAGAAGGTGAGGGCATCACAATGAGTTTTTTTGACACATTAGGTAGTTACTCACTAAATAACCAGCCTCTAACCTTTCAGTGAACTTTGACTTTTTGTTTCTCACAATTGGATTTTCTTTTATATTTTCCACAATTGTACAATAATAGCGTTTTTACAAGGAACTATATTTTTAACTTTAAACCCATTTGCCAGCGTTTTATGTTCACCGTTATTCTTCTAGCACGTACAGCGATGCATAGAAATTTGAAGTCGAGTAAAACTCATGAATAAAATAATTATGAGTTATTGCTGATTGAAGCCCCTTTCGCGAAAGGAAAGGAAGTTAGTGCAGAAGGAAGAAGCTCATGTGCAAGAGTGTAGTTGAGGGCAGAAGTCCAACACATAGCTAGCAGTATTCACTTCGATACCTTCGATTCATAGATATCAGTGTAGCAGTATCATCTATATCAACCCCTACAGTTTTGGTATCATTGTATCATTTTTAGGGGAAGGGAAAGTGAAACCTGCACCCATGGTTACTGGCATTACGTGCAACCGTAAAACTTTCGGACTGACGGATTAAATGGGAGTTCATTCCTCAAATACTAGGTTTTTGTTTTATGTTATCGGCCTCCCAACCATGCACAGATCTAGGTCTAAAACTATGTTTGGGGATTTATATTTCAAAAAATTCGCCCCAAACCCCATGTTTATGCAAACAAAAGGAACTTATACCCCCCTCCCCCTTCCAGAAATGACCACATCCAAAATCACAGGCTGGTTTCATAATTATCCAGTTCATGCTGGTTATTGAAAAATCCCAAACTTGTTTATGTTTTTGGACAGATTTGAACGTTAGCCCATATTTTGTATGATTGTTTTCGTAGCTTACATTTTTATAGCTCTAATATATATTGATCTCAATTTAAAAAAATGAATATTTTCTGACAAAATGGTTGTTTACGTGTTCAAAAAGTGTTTAGGCTAACTTGTGTTGAAATTGAAGCAAAAAAAAGAGTACAGGTGATAACAATATTGTGCAATATCACCATTAACACTGATTTATTAGATATACGTATATATTTTCACACTGAACCTTCTTTTTCTATGACTGTTTTGTTTTAAATTAATAAAAACTATGTCTTTGCCAAAAAAAAAAAAAAAAAGGAAAGGTTTTTTTTTTAATTCGATAAATGATAAAGCTTGGGGACCGTTCAGAAGCTATTAGTCTTCAAATAGCAATAAACTAAAGCAAGAAAAAAAGAGAGCAAAAATCAGATTAAAAAATAAGAAAGTATGAAGAATTCTTTCAATAAAAATTAACCATTTCAACTGAAGCAGAAGCTTTCGAAGTTCATAAAATCTCGTTTGGTATCATTTTAAAATAAAATTCTTATTGCGTGCTTAAGTAACATGATTTTTTGTCTATTAAGCTGAAATTTGAGTTTTTGTGAATGTGGTGAAGGTCACAGAAATATTAGTACTGCATCAATGCTAAAATCACACTGGAAGCAAAAGCAACGAAAATTCGGGCTCTCAAGTATTGCGCTTGAACACTCTGCAAAATGAAATTTTAAAAGCAAATCCTCAGAAACAGCATTTTTCTTGCTATTAATTCTAATCCCAAGACAGATGCCTCTGAATTACTGATGTCTAGTTTTCATGTTTCATCTAAAATAAAAAAATAAACAAAACTTGAATTAACTTCATTTCAATTTGCTATTGTTTAGTGGTTTTTTCCTATTGCTTCATCCCGACTCATAATGTATCAATTTAAATTCGATACACGGAAAAATCATTAAGTAACTAAAGCATAACTTTAATTTTGTATTTGATTTCCCTTTCCTAAATTAAGGGATACTATAATACCTAAATTCTGTAATTATTAATCAGCATTACGCTACGCATTTTCTTAAATACGTATAGTTTACATACTATGATATTTTTTTAAGTTTATCTACAACGCGTATATTACTACCGCGTGACAACTAGCTAAAATAACAAAGACCTTAATCAAGCATAAAATCTAATTTTATAAATTAAAGCATAGATCATCGAAATGACCGTTGATAAATAAAACAAAATGCAGCGAAATTAAATGTAAAAATTCTTACCTCGGTATAAAATACGACATTCGAAATCTATGTTATGAACATTTAAAATAAGATACATACTTTTTTAAAGTTAAAACTTAGTAGCCAAGATTGAGTGAACACTGCAGTTGCTCAAACTTTTCTTTTAATTAACAAGGGCGAAAGTAACGTTTATTTTCTTCCTGCTTTCTCATTAAAGCAAACCACATATTACTAAGAAGTATCGCTGCTGGTGGTCTAAATCCGAAAAACTATTTTAAAAATGAGTTTCTTTTCCGGCTTGCTGTGTTTACAAACTGAGTGCGTGTTTGTTTTCAAACGAGAGTGAATGTTCTAAAAAGATGCAAAAGCTTAATTAAATAATATGTATGGACTAATTTGATGTTCTTCAAACCTTGACTGTCTGTGCCAGCAGTTGTAAAAGTTTTAAAATATTACTTAGTGTTGCAATCGCTTTATGTAATTGTTGATTGCGGTAAAGTGTCAGTAAAAGCTTGTAGGTGTCACGACTTCCGTGAATCCGCTGTAGCAATTTCGTTCCAATGTGTTTTACTTCACAGGTACTTATGCTACAAAATCAGGAACTTAGCATTTTAAAATTTGTATTTTCATGCAAAATTTTTTTATAGTGTGACTATTTTTTACCTTTTTTCAAAACGCTGAAGGTCATGCGCGATCTGAAGATATAAATATATTTTTTATATAATTTTCCCCATATTTAGGATGCCAATACAAAACTTTGTTTGGCTATTAAAAGTTGCTTTTTTAAGATAAATCCCACCCCCCCCCCTTGCTTTTTTAAGATAACACACATACACACGAGGTACAACTCAACTTTTGAGAACCATTAACTTTGCGGCAGAATATGGAAGTTTGTGGTGCTTAAAAAAAGTGCAGGAAGAGTATGTTTTTTTAACAATATTTTTTTACCAATGTAAAGTTCTAATGTCTCCATTATAGCATGAAAAAATATAATTTTAAAATTATTCGTGTTCGATAGTTTATATAAAAAAAATTGAAACTTTGTGGACATATCTGTCCCATAACGGCCTTTAAAAAGTCAAGAAAGGCTTCGCTGTAATCGACCTCTCAGCCATAAATTAAGCATTTTCCCTTGACAAAATGTTATGCAATTAGCGTACGAATAGAATGAAAAAACTTTAGTGCAAAGTTAAGTTTTAGCACATGTAGCCTATGCCGATTTTCAAAAAAAAAAAAAAGGAGTAAATGTGACAAGATCTTAAGAAATAGTTTTAAGAGTACTAACAAGTAACAATAAAAGTAGCGACTCCTTAATTAATGAACATACAAATGACATTTAAAAACTTTACTAATCAGAAAATTGTTACCCATTGAAATTTTAATTGAAAATAAATTACTTTACTTCAAAACTAAATTTCCTAACTCAACTAACTTCAAAACTAAATTTCCAGAAGAATATTCAAATTGGTTTTTTAAAATTAGAAAAGCTTTTAATCAATCATGTTCAACTTGTGAAAAACATGTTTGAATCATTTGAAGATGAATTAAACTAGTAGTTGACTCCAACTTTGTTGAGCAATGCTATGCCAATAAATTCTATTTTTAAGTTTTTGTTTTCTTTAGAAAAATTCTGCAGGAAAATTTTGTTTGACTCAACAATAAGTCAGAAGAAAAAACGTTTTTATGAATTATTGACTTTGGACGCGAAAAAAATCTAACATTTGTTATTAGAGAAAAAGCACTCAGAAAAAGCTGCTTGTTTTTATTTCTGCGTGACCCCCGTTTCCTCGTTGGTTTTGAACTGAAAAACTGGAAAAAGACTTTAAACTCAACTTTTAGGTCGCTTTAGCGTTCAGATTTTTTTTTTTTTTTTGTGTTTCAAACCATAAATTTTTCTTTAATCATAAAACAGCCTTTGCCAGAAAATCTTTCGTATCCAAATGGGAAACAATAAATTTAAAAATGTTTTAAAACACAAACTAAAAAAAAATAGGCTAGGAAAACTAAATTATGTTAAAAAACTGTTTGAACTCAAATCTTGAAAAACTCAATCCAATCTACTTATGTGACTAAAGTTGAGGTACAGAAATCAGGGCAGAAAGACATTGCAATGATAAACTGCGAAACATTGCCAACTTTTCGAACAATGTAGTTTTTACTATGCAAATATTTTATAGTTTAATTTTGTCACTGACTTCTTTATATGTACTATTCTATGCTTCAGCAACTCATTTATAGCCAGGTTTCTGCCTAAAGAAGCACAAGTCTTCAACAATTCTTATTGTTTAGACGAGTTATTAAGAAAAAATAAGCGGGGTTAGTCGTGATACATTCAGTTTCTGACGTAGTTTTATTTTCAAAAGTTACTCTGTTATAATGAAGATCTCAGGTAAGTGTGATTTGGTGCTTGAGCATAAATAGTGTCGTGATGGTTTTAATTGTGTTTGAGACATTTATTTGTTCATTTTCTTTTTTCTCCCGCATTGAACGCTATTTTTCTTCATTGTATTCCATTTTCAAATAAATAAATACATTCAAGTGCATCGCTAATTTGAAAGCCGTAGTTGATGACTCAATATAGGATTTACTTTTATAAGTTAAAAATAAATTGTAAAAAATAAATAAGTAAATAAAAATATAAATACAAAATTAGTTTCTTTAAAACAAACATAAATTGCATTTTTTTAATTTTTGCAAAAATAAATTATGCAATAAAACAATCTTTTCCTTATTTTCTTAAAAAACCACTTTAAAGTGTTGAACTATATTTCATTAGAGAGTAGTATAGTTCGAGTTAAATAATCAAAACCCTCAAAATCGGCCACGTTTTCACAGAACGGAATGTCCGATCGGAGAGGTTTTAATGTACTAGTATTTATACCAGTATTTTGGTACCAAGTTGTAAAATACCGAGTGCCATTGCAATCACTCATTATCATCCATACATTACTCGGGTAAATGATCTTTGCCATAAATTTAACATTAAATCTAGCATAAAGAAATTTCATTTTTCGAGTATTTAAAAAATTGACTTTCCATCATTCGGAAAAAAATATCTTTAATTATGACCCAAATACTTACCAGACTTTTCAAAATCAATTATAGCAGGAGAGCACATATGATTTTATAGTTGACGTTACGAATTCTGTATCATAAGGAGCATTGTTTTTGAAAAGATAGCAGCTCGAAGCTTATTTTCTTTGTCATAATTCCATGCATTTTTTCATTCGTAAAGTAATTAAAATTAAATAATTAACATTCTCATATAATGAGCCTGACTTTAGTACTTTTTCATTCGCTTGCACTAATTTTAATCGCAGCTTTTAGTTTCTTCCAGTCGCTTGTAAATCGCGCCAGACTTATTATGGCAAAAGAATTTTCATTAAAATCTTTAAATTATTTTCATCTCTAGTTAAGTAACTAATCTAGTATCGTTGATTAATAATCAATTTTGGTTCCTCTTAAGAAACTGACTTTCTTTTTTAATTGTGTGGTTGGGGACTTGTTTCGTTAATCCCTGTATAATGTAAAATTATATTTTCAAACATTTTCCTTTGCATTACTTATTTTTTAATCAACTAAAAAAAAACTAAAAGTCACTCTTTAGTTATTTATTACCACTTCTATTTTAACTTGAATTAAATGAAAAATTTCGCTGAGGTAAATAAATAAACAAATATATATATATACAGGGTGTCCACTCCAATCGTGGACCAATAGCTAATTTCTAAACCGTTAGAGATAAGCATATAGTTTATTTAGGAAAAAATCTCCAAATTATGAAAGGAATTTTGGGTCTATTCAATGTTTTTCAAAAAATCAAATTTTGAAAGAGTTACAAAATTTAAATTTTTATACAGCCCCCCAGTCCTATCAATCATATTTAGTAAAACATTCTTGAAACTGTAACGTTTGAAACTAAAAAAAAAATCACTCTTCTACGACAAAAATTGACCGAGTTATGACGTTTTGAAAAATCAAGATTTTGCATTATTTCATGACGTCATCGAGAGATCGCTTAAGGGACCGTCTGCGAAATCCTTCAAAATCTTCATTTTTCAAAACGTCATAACTCGGTCAATTTTTGTCGTAGAACAGTGATTTTTTTTTAGTTTTAAACGTTACAGTGTCAAGAATGTTTTACTAAATATGATTGATAGGAATGGGGGGTTGTATAAAATTTAAATTTCGTAACTCTTTCAAAATTTGATTTTTTGAAAAACATTGAATAGACCCAAAATTCCTTTCATAAATTGGAGATTTTTTCCTAAATAAACTATATGCTTATCTCTAACGGTTTAGAAATTAGCTATTGGTCCACGATTGGAGTGGACACCCTGTATATATATGATAAGTTACAGCAGCCTTTCAAGAAGTTTAGTTTTATTTCGTTTCATTAAAAAGTTAAATTCGTTTTAATAATAACAGTTTTATTTTTTCATCAAAATTATACATTAAAATAATACATTGAAAGTTACTTCATAAGGAAATAATATTTTCGACGGAAGCTACGTGACAATTTTAAATCTGCTTTGAGAAAGCAAACTCAAATTTTAGAAGGGAATAAAAAACATTTATTTAGTACAGGTCACAAGCAATGGACAAGGACAGCTTCATCGGAAAAAGTGAAACAATAGATTTATCCAAAAGTTTAAAAGGTGGTCTACGATTCAGTATTGAGGAAAACTGCTGCAATATGTTATCAAAGTTTTAATGTAATTATTAATGGACAGCTACAAAACGCTTGCAACTTCAAGGATTTCGATCAGTCTTCGAAATATTTTGATCCCATGAATATTTTTTGCGTTAGCTATGAATTATGCATTGGCAATTCTAGGACTTAATTAGTCTGAATGTCAATTTTTACGTAAAATGATAATGTAATAAGACGTCTTGACAGTTGATTTTATAACTAAGCTTTGATAATGATGACATTTTGTTCATCTACATTTTTGTTAGTTTTTTCTGTTGGGATATTTTTGTTTCAATTATTTAAAGCAGCTCATTGCTTTAATTGATGATTGAAAAAATTAACCAAATGTGCAGAAAAAAAAGCTTTGTTCAGGGAAACAAATCTATATTTCAATCGGGAAAATTATTTGAGATATGATTCAGAATCTTAATTTACATTTTACAAAAACGGAATGTGATGCAAAGTGGACTTGAAAAGAAACACCATAACATGAGAAATGCAATTATTTCTTTTTTATTCCTTATCATTTCTTATAAATACGGCAAGAGAACTCATGCATTAAATGTAATTTAATATTTTACAAAAAGAATTTAAAAAAAATGAAAAATAACTTTACTAAAGCATAGGTTCACGAAGATATTGCGTACACGTGTTTAGATATAACAAATAATCTGTTTATTTATATATAAAGATGTAAGCTTTGATATTACACTCTGAAGTTCAAACTTTTCAGTGTTTTTAATAAATTTCTTTGAAATAATAAACTTAAAAACTATCCAAAGGTATTATGTGTTTAAAAAAACATTTAATTCACTTTTTTCTAGAATTCAACCTGAATAATAGTGACGAGTATTCTTCAAAATATTTGACAGCTAAACTATTTATAAAAACGCTATGTTAAAACATTATATTAGGAATTAAAATTTTGTTACTACTAATGATAATAATATTGACAATAATTAGTTTTTATTATATTATTAGCTACGTTGCCTAGCGTTGTAAGGTCAACCGCGAAAATAAAAGTTCTGTCAAGTGACGTATTTTGAACACTCAGGCTTAAATAAAAGAAAAAAGTAAAATTTTCTGTCATTGTGTAGAAGAGAGCTATTTTATAATCAAAATTTTAATTTCGAACTGTATATTTTTTAATTCAAAAATGTTGTTATTGTTAATTGATAGGCGTAAACATATCGTTTCACGGGATTTCAATCGAAATTCTCCTAAGATGGTCGATCCTCCATAGGGAGAGGGGAGGGGCAAAAATTCACCTCCTGCGCAATTTGGCGAAGATTCAAAGTAAACTGGATATTTATAATGAAATGCCTGAAGGGGGGTTGCGCCTCCCATAGGGAAAAGGGAAACCCCCTTTAGACCATCAAAAAACCTACATGCCAAATTTGGTGAAGTTCCGACGTAAGTTGTGGATTTGTAGAAGGCGCAAGCAACCCCACCCCCCATATAAACATACACCCTATATATATATACATATATTCTTATTGAAAAACAGCTCTTGGTTTCAACTTGATTGAATCATTTATTGCAGAAATCCGTCAAGTGCCCTTTTTAAAATTTTCTGAAAACAAAAAAAAAACTTCCCAAGTTCGGGCTTTGACTTGAAAAAAAAAAAAAAAAAAAAAATTCTTGTTGTATTGGAAAAACGAATAATGCTTAAGATTAATTTTAAAAAATGAAATTTTTTTCAAGTCAAAACCTTTACTTGGGAAGTTTTTTTTAGCTTTCCGAAAATTTTAAGAAGTGCACTTCACGATGTTTTCTGAAATGAACGATTGAACACACGCAAAATTGGTTCTTCAGTGGACCATTCTTCTTAAAAGACATATATTTATTTTTAAGACCAAGAATCTGAGAAACTGTCACGCCTAGCATTATGAGGTGATTCATGACCTCTCAGATTTTCTCCCAAAAATTACTAAATGTTTATTATCTTATTGGAAGACCAAATCCAGAATGTTTTGCTCTCAAGTTGAGTTGTTTAGTTTTTATGGACCCCTAAAGGTGAATTTTTTTTTACAAAAAATGCACAGGAAAAAATACATTTTTTGTAAAAAAAAATTTCACATTTCGCCTCAAAGGACTCAACTGTTCTGTTAAGACAAAGAATAGAGTGACATTGGCAAAAAAAATATTTCCATATGTTGTTGGCAGAAGAAGTTATGACCGTTTGAATATCGGTAAAATATGACATTTTTCATATTTCGGCCTTACGCAACTAAAAGCACGTTGAACATTCCTCGATTATTTATACATTATTTTAAAGTGTTTATACTGGTCTTTCAAACGACACTACTTTTGCCATGCCAACTGAAATGTACAAGCTGTTTTTGGGCCTCAAAAACGCTAAAAAACGTCAAAAATGCCTTGTTTTGAGGGCCTTCACTGACCTTAAGGCAACAACTTACCACAAATTTAACATTCATTTTGTACAGTTTCAACCCTCTATATTCCATATACAAAAAGAAAATTGGAGTTAAACAGTTCCTGGTAAGAGTTTTGGCTCACAGCAACTTCCATGTCTTGAAAATCCACTTAATTTTTGATACCGCACCTTCACCTTTAGGGGTCCATAAAAACTAAACAACTCAAATTTAGAACAAAACATTCTGGATTTGGTGTTTCAATAAGATAATAAACATTTGGTAATTTTTTAGAAAAAATCTGAGACGTCATGAATCACAGGCGTGACACTCTCTCAGATTCTTGCTCTTAATTCTTTAATGTATTACTTTATGGAATCAGATTTATATTATTCGCGTTTAAATGCTTTTCTTTCCCCTTTGAGAATTGTTTTGTTCTAGTCTTTTGGATAAAGTATGGATAAGAAGAGAATGGTTTTGCTCTTTAACTTCATGAATAGTTTTCTGCAATAGCTCAAAATTGTTTTTAATGGATGGACATAAAATTATAATAGCAGAATAAATCTTAAGTTTTCAGCTTTAATTGTCTTTCCTTTTCCTTGAGAAGGAGATTTCGTTGCGATAACAATATGCAAAAGGTAATCATGCACTTTTTTAAATCAACAACTGAGCCATTGCCGGCATTGAAACTGGTTTCTCTAATTGCATGATTTGGTAGTAAAGAAAAAAACAACAGTTCCAAATTTGAATAAAAAAGTTAATCATACAATATAAATAAATAATATGGATTTTGTTACTTAACGCATCTCTGTTTTGATAGTTTTTTTCGATTTCCAGAGCTGTATGTTTTTCTCATTTTCTATGAGCAGTAAGTGATTGAAACAAATATTGTCAAGGCACACGCAGCACTTTCTAGAAACCTACTTATCTTGCTTTTGGACCTTTTCGCACAGAATTCGAGACAAAGCTTTGGCCTTTGATCCAGAACCAGATTTAAGAACCCATATATTTAATCGGAGTTTTTAGGAAATATTGTCGAGAAAAGAGAAGAGAGACAGAAAAATAAAGTGCCGCAAAAGTTATCATGCGCTAATATGAATTGATTTATAACCATTAAAAAAATTTTCGTATAACATTTAAATCCAATCTGCTTATAGATGGAAGTGATCGACATGCATAGCCATAAATTCCCAGCAAACAAAGGAAAAAAAAATGCTGAAAAGCTTTTGAAAGTCTGCAGAAAATTTATGCAGACTTGGAACATGCTTCAAAAAACCTGCAGAGTATTTAGAGAAAACTAAGAGAAAAAAAAATGTGGATTTTCTGCAGATTTTTTCTGTCTTCTAAAGGTCTACAGAAATCTTTAAAATCTTCGGAAAAAAAAATCTCACATTTTTGTGCAGATTATTTTTAGTTGGGTTAAATTGCGCGGTTATAAGTTGAAGAACGCTTTTTTCTACGCAGAAATTCAATGAAACACAAATAGAAGATTAAGAAAACAAGGCAGAGGATAAAGATTTATGTGTGAAAATTAAATAGTTTCTTCACTTTTGGAATAACTAAACGAATAAAAAACGTTCGTACCACGTTACCTTTTCACATTATGCTTATTTTGATGATTTACAAAACTCTAAGTTAGGCATTTGTATTCAAGTCTCAGAAATGGAAAAGAACTGGCATGCTAATACAGCAATTTCGTAATTTCTCCGTTATTTCAGTTGTGAACGATGTTTGCCATTTTATCAGGCATAATCATAACATGTTTTAATAAAGATTATTTTAGTTGATAGATGGGACTGTAGTTTACAGATCTTGAATATTTCGTTTCAGATAGTTAATATAGATCATTTGAACTATTTGTTCCACTGTGAGTGAGTTATTACGAATAAAAATAAGTATTGTTTTTACTTCTTTTTACGTAGTAAAGGAAGTATTGTGATCGCGAAATAAAAATTCCCTTAAAATTGGGTCTAAATTTTGATTTTGCTCACCCCCGAATGAATGTTCAGTAGTTTTTTCGACCTGTCTGCACGTGCATATGTACCTACCAACATATAAACAGCCGAAAAGTCCTTTTCAACCACCCCCGAGTTAATTACGACGAGTTTTCTCGTGACGTCTGTGTGTATATACTTATGTATGTGCGTATGTATGTCGCATAACTCAAAAACTATATGCCGTAGAAGCTTCTAGTTTGGTATGTAGACTCTGAGCAGGGGTGCCTATCCCCCCCCCAAGCTCAATGGCGCAAATTTCACCCCCCCCTCAAAAAAAAAAAAAAAATTCACAACCCTCTTGTACCTTTTATTTTAATTTTTACAATATTATTTGTTTATTTATTTTTAAATATTATTTATTTATTTATTTTAATTATAACTATTATTTTTTTATATATTATTAATTTTTTAAAAGTTCGAATTATGCACAGAATAGAATCGCTTTTTTTCCCTTTTCAAACATTCCAAGCACACACACGCACACATAAAGTAAGTAAGTAAATAAATAATAATAGTGAAATAAAAGAAATAATTTAAATTAGAAAAAGTAAATTAATGAATTATTTTTATTAAAAAATCCGTAAGTAATGTAAATAAAAAAATAATTAATAAATAAAAAAAAATAAATTAATAAATTAGTTTGAAAAAATCGCCCCCAAAAATTTTGATGGCTCAATTTGCGCCATAATCCCCCCCCCCCCTGTGGGCACCCCTGCAGATAATTGAAATCAGCTATTAAAAAAAAAAATCTGCAAAGCACTCAATTTGAAATGGACTCAAGTTCAAAAGTTTTTAACCCTTTTGAATAATTATTTTTCTACAAATAAATAAGAGCCTACGTGTGATCTAGACATCGTTTTTGAAAATTTAATTTGGTTTATTGATAAAGAAAAAGATTCGTAGGGTGAAAAAACTGCATTATTGATATACCACTTTTATGATTTTTTCTCTACAATGAAAAAAAACTATTTTTTTTTTCGTCACCAAAGATGTCAGTCTGAAGCTCTTACATGGTAGTTTTATAGTATATTTTCTTGCAGTCTTTAGATGCATACAGTGTAGAAAACAAAATTTGAAATATTTCAAAAACTTTTTGAAATGAAATTACTCAAAAAAGATTTTTTTTTTTAATCTAAAAATGAGCTTATTTAAGCCCCCTGTTAATGCAGAGCAAGTGTGTACACATTACATCCAGGTTTTTTTTTTCCAGCACACGTTTAATGATTTTTTTAAATGACCTTATCACCGATTTTTACAGATTTTGTTAATTTTTTTCCCTACAAAAAAAAAATAATAATAATAATAAATACTAAACAGAAAAATAAATAATATATAGATATAAACAGTCTATAGCTCTCACATTTTAGTTTCATACTATATTTTACTGTAATTCTTTGATCTATATAGCCAAAGAAATCAAATTTGAAATGTTTCAAAAATTAGCGATTTTGAAAGTGATATTACTAAAAAGCCGATTTTTTAAAAATCTAAACGTTGGATCAATTGAACCTCTTTTAATGCTTAATAAGTGGATATACTTCAAATTCCGTGTTTTTGCACTGAACTTTTTTATGATTTTTTGAAAATGACCTTATTGTCCATGATGTGCATTTAAAAAGGAAAAGTTTCTCTTTTAATTTCATTAATTGAGATTCGGGTAAAAAATGCCTAAGAGTTGCAATTATAGTGTACTTATAAGTAATAAGTAATATCTTTTTTTTGTTGAAAGTTGTTTTCTTTTTTGTTTCGTTCAAACATTTTTTATTCTTTGCATCATCAATGTAATGGTGAATGAATAATTTAGGAGAGAAAATAAAGCAAAATAAACTAAGGAAGAAACATAAAAGAAAAAAAAAATATTAACTGTTACTGATAAGTACACTGTTACTGTAACTCTTCGGCATTAATATACCCGAATTTCAATTAACAAAAGTAAAAGAGATTTTTTTCTATTTCACATGCACGGCAAGGACAATAATGTCATTTTCAAAAATTCATAAAACGAACTCTAGGCAAAAACACGGAGTTTGCTGCCTGTCTACTCATTAAGCGTGAAAAAAGGTTCCATTGAGAAAATTTTTAGATTTAATAAAATGGGCTTTTAGAGTAATCTCACTTCAAAAATCTCTTACAAAAAATTTAAAATTTGATTTCCTTGACTGTATACGTCAAAGAATCACAATATGATATTAAACTACCATGTGAGGGTTTTAGACTGCTATGTAAGTTTCGTAAAAAAAAAAAAAAAAAAAAAATCACAGTAAGCGAAAAACTTACGAAATCGTTAAAAATCGGCGATAAGATCATTTTCAAAAAATCATGTTCTGAAAAAAAAAAAAAAACACGTTATTTGGTGTATAGCCACTTGTTGTGCACTAAAAAAGGCTCAAATGAGCTAATTTTTAGAGTGAAATAAATGACTTTTTTAAGTAATCGCAATTCAAAAATCGTTAACTTTTGAAAATTTCAAATTCAACTTCAAATTTTATTTTCTAAGCTGTATGTACCGTACCTAAGGAATACAATAAAATATGCTACGAAACAACTATGTAAGGGCTTGGACTGTCATCTTCGTTTATTGAAAAAAATTGTTTTTTTTTTTTCATAGAGAAAAAAAATTATGAAATCGGCAAAAATGCCGATTTTTTTTCTTGATCAATAAACCAAAAAAAGTTTTGAAAAAACTATGTCTAGATGACAAATGAACTGGGGCTGACCAATCTACAAGTTAATGCCAACACACTTTAAGCATAGTCGTGTTTACTTACTATTTTTGAGACCATCAACAGGCAAGATAACTTCATATCAAAATAAATAGAATCTGAGAAATATCATTTTTCTTCCTGTCAAATTTTATTTAAAAAAAGCATTGGAATATGATCCCATTGAGATCCTAACTTAAAATTTTGCACAAACAAAGGTGAACTGCACAAAAATGTTTGAGAATTTTTTGAAAAAAAAAATTCATTGTATGTTTTCAGAGAAATTTAAAGTTTAAATTTAAATTTCATTTATTAAGAATAAATTTTTTTGTAAAATTCGTCATGTTGCATTTCAGATTAAACAACAACTAATGTACTTTAAAATTCATTTACCAAATTGTTCTGTCGGTATTTGGTGGTTCCTTTTATGTTCAATCATCCAGGAAAAAAAAAAAGAGCTTTTTTTTTTCAAAAATCAAAGTCTCATAAATAAAAAAATAAAAGAGATAAAAATCTAAAAACTGGGAATTTTTATTTACTCAAAGGGTACAATTGATGAGCCAAATTTGAAAGAAATGCAAAAATATGAGAGAAAATTTTTCTTAGATTTTGGATCACACTTGATATGGAATGACCCGGAACCCCTGCGTATCATAATATTAGCATTCTAAACATTTTTTTGTACTTAAAAAGAATGATTTATACGTGTTGCGTTTCTGACAGTACAGTCACAACCGCAACACAAACAAAGCATTATTTTTTAAAAATCTCTTTAAAAATTTCATACCTGATATTATGAAACAAAAAAGTTCGTCACATTCAAACACGTATCAATTCAATGGCAAATTTGAAAATTCCAAGGACAAAGTACAAATATATAAGTAAAAATGTTGCAATTATACAAAAGTATTGAGCAGTTTATAGCATAAAGGCACCGTAAAATATCACAGAAACTTTAAAGCGTATTCTGTACTCCGAAGCAAAAATGGTTCACTTTAACAAATCTATTTCACAAGCTTACAGCCAATATTGCACACTGTATCTGACCAACAAGGAAGAGTAAATAACTTGTTACTGAACATATATGGTAAAGTCAATTCAATATAAAAAGAAACAGGTGTGAATTCGATTACTCAGCATAAATTAATATTTAGTTTTCTTCGATTATAATACTAAATATGTATTTCTACGCAATGCATGCATGGTCTAAGTGCGCATAGTAAAGATGGTAGTGTATTAAACTAATTCAACATACTATGAATGCGAAATTTGTGCAATTAAGAACAAAAATACTTGTACAACTTCCTTTAACGTGTAAATTTCTTAGTAGTAGCCTTAAGTGTTAAAAAAAGTGCTTGGAGTGAGCAAGGTAACAATTCAAATATTTACGCCCCTAATCTGCCACGAAACAATGCAAAAAGATGTTTTACAATGGATAATTTTTTAAATATTGCCGATTTTAACATCATTAAGTGAATTTTTCGCAAAATATCGCCAATAGCGCCAAGTTGAACCCAAATTCAAAAAATAACTTTTTTCGCAAAATTTGTCGCCAAGTTAGTGTTAAACACTTGGCGACCAAATGTTTGGCGACATATCGCCAAGTGGTCGCGCCAATTCATATCACTTGAGTCTGCATTGAAATAACCACTGATTTACCCCAAAAAAGGGGTAAAACACCCCCTTGGGAACATTCGAATGCAACCACAAGGGGAGGTGCACAACTAGATCATCCTCAGAGCCAGGGGTGTCCACAGGGGGGATTATGGCGCAAGTTGCGCCATCAAAATTTGGGGGGGGGGGGGTTCTTAAACTTATTTATTTATTTATTTTTTTATAAAATTATTTATTAATTATTTTTTTATTTAAATTATTTACGGATTTTTTAATAAAAATAATTCATTAATTTACTTTTTTTAATTTAAATTATTTCTTTTATTTCTCTATTATTATTTATTTACTTACGTACTTTATGTGTGCGTGTGTGTGCTTGGAATGTCTGAAAGGGAAAAAAAGCGATTCTATTCTGCGCATAATTCGAACTTTTAAAAAATTAATAATATATAAAAAAAAATAATAGTTATAATTAAAATAAATAAATACATAATATTTAAAAATAAATAAACAAATAATATTTCAAAAAATAAATAAATAAATAAAATAAAAAAGGGGGGTAAAAATAAAAGGTACAAGAGAGTTGTGAAATTTTTTTTTGGGGGGGGGGGGAATTTGCGCCATTGAGCTTAGGGGGATGGGCACCCCTGATTATCTGTAACGGGAGAAATAACTTTTTTCTCTCAAAATCCTTTTAGGGCGTTTCATCCGCCCTTTAGTTATAGCTGCTGGTTTTTTTTTTATGGGTGATGGTCATATGACACTTTTCACACCTACCTACCTGAAGTGAAATGGAATGACTCGGAGATAAACATGAAAAACGCAAAGGTTCATATATACACTGCACACTGAAAAATATTTAGAGTGTCCTGATTTTTACCCTGACATTTTTGTAATTTTTGGTCCATCCTGATTTTTTTCAAAATTGCTACGAAGTCTTTCCGCGATTTTTTCCCGTAATGATAGAACCAAAATATATTTCAAAATTTAGTTTCAATTAATTTAGTTTTTAACAATTCTATTATTTGAATTTTGAATGCAAAAGTGATCATTGTATATTAACGCACCCTCCCCCCCCCCCCAAAAAAAAAAAAAAAAAAAAAAAAAAAAACAAGTGAGAACCGAAGAATAAACTCTATTTATCTTTTTGAAAACATCTTTTTACGCACTCTCGCAACTTTATTACGGCACATATGAATGGAGTTATTATATGCCATAACACTCAGCATCTCCAAGCAAGCGTTCGAAACTTAATTTTTGTTTGCTTTCTTGATGAAGAGCATTCCCTTCCAAAGTCACGCATTCAATTCTTTCCCGGGAGTCTAGTTCCGGATCCGCACCCAGCGTGGCGCTAGTAGCGTGGCGCATGCGTAGAAAAAGAAGCTTACCGCTCTTCCAAGAGCCGTTCAGAGTTTCAGAGCGCTTTCGGAAGTTTCGGAAGAAGTCGCGAAGTTCTGGTTCTAGTCAAAGAGAAGTGTCATAAGGAAATATGTCGTGTGGAGCGGCTCTTGTGTTTCTTCTTATTGTGTCGGTGTCGGGGATTACGGCCGAGTTTAATATTGATGTTCAAGATATCTTGGAATTTTATAAAAATCAAGGGGATGTGGATTTGAGCCATTCTGTAGAAGACTACGTCGCATTGATAAGGGACATTATAATTGACCGAATTAGCTGCAGTGATTTAAATAATGGACGAAATTGTGAAGTAAGTGATGTTAATAATTATTTTAAGTGGAAATCAGTTGTGAAAATACCTTTTATTTAGTTATATTTCGAAGTCTTGCTGTTCAAATGTGTCCACGCCCTAAAAAACACAGTCAAAGTTCGGTGTGTTTGAAAAATTGTTATAAAGATTCTATTTGGCGAAAAAGTCCTTTAATTGTCAGCTAATCAAGTGTAAAAGAAATATCTAAAGGAACCGATATTTTTTGAGGCAATTTTATTTATCTGCAGTACTTGTAAAAATAACTTCTCTTAGTAGTTGAAGTATCAATATGCATCAGTATTTTTTTTTCTAACTTCTTACTGCAATACATGCAAGAATATTTTTTCTTAATACTGAATGCAATTTCCAAAATATTTTTCGGTTTAAATAAATGTATTAACAACATAAATTCAATAAGACGTAGTCAAAATTTGATTATTTTAGAAATGGCTCTGAATTTTCTCTCTGGTGAAAATTGTCTTTAATCATCGTAATTGAAAATCAGTTTTAATTCTTCTCTTGAATCGCAATGAATTTCGATGCACGGCGGTATTAATTTTGATGTGAATAAATTATAATTAAAATAATGAATTTTTCAGAAGTGAATTGTTCAATGAGCAACTTTTGTGGGCAATAGTTTTTTAAAAATGTAAGAAATAATGACCTCAGTGAACATTAGCTTCACATGTCTGTAATATTCCTAGTAAAAATGTCATACTTTATTAAATGCTACAGTGGGGATGTAAAGGGGCAGTTTTTGCATTTTTGTCATTTATTGTATTTTATATTTACTGCACAAGCATGTTTATTGGGTTTTCGCTGAACGTAAAGCACGAGAAAAACTTCAAATTCCAACATTTCCCTATTTTTAGTATGAAATTCAAAAGTGCCTTTCTTCCAAAATCTCAAAAATTCCTTTCCGCTGTAACTGCTCTTCTCGTTCCCACGGTAAAATATCCAGCTCATTTTCGATATTGCGCAATTGCCCAGACGCGAGGCAATTATCATGCACATTATTGCCGTTATTGCCCATTAAGAGGTCTCTCACCCGGCGGACACGAGGAGTCACTTCATTTTCGGCGCACTATTTCTATTTTGGTTCTATGACATATTTTGTTCTATTTGACCTTTGACGCATTTGCATTAGGGCAGGGATGTAATGTGTTATGGGAAATCATCGGCTGAGTACTGCAACTATTAGAGGGAAATTAGAAAAAAAAAAAGTTTCACTGTTGTCAGGGGTGCCCACAGTAAGGGATTATGCATACTACAAATAACTAATTTATTTATTTATTTAAATTATTTATTACTTTATTTTTTAATTTAAATTATTTACGGATTTTTAAAATAAAATTTATTTATTGGTTTAATTTTGTAATTTAAATTATTTCTTTATTATTATTTTTTTACTTATTTATTTATTTATATATATTTTTTGTGTGTACATGTGTGTGTGTGTTTAAAATGTCTGTAAGGGGAAAAAAGCGATTTTATTCTGCGCATAATTTGAACTTTTTAAAAATTATTTATATAAAAAAATAATAGTTATAATTTCAAAAAAATAAATAAATAATATTAAAAAAAATAAATAAATTATATTTAAGAAAATAAAGAAGAGAGGTGAAAATAAAAAGCATAAGAGGGTTGTGAAAAATGGGAGGGGAGAATTGCGCCACTGAGCTTGGGGGGAGGGGGGGCACCCCTGACTGTTGTTGATACATTTGTTCGAAAAAAGATATAAATACTTCCAAATGAATAAAATTTAGACATGGCAGTTTAATAACATTTAAATCAAATTTCACAAGTCCAAGTAATTGAGAAAAATTATTAAATTATCCAATTTTTCTCAAAGCAGTTTGAAAAAGGCTGAATTGTAGTTTACCAACTTGTAGCGATCACGCCACGATATATATTTTGTGTATGTGTCCGGAATTCAAATTTTTATAGTCTAGAATTCAGTTTTAAATATTTCTCAAAAGTATTCATGAAGAAAAGAAAGAGAAACATGCAGTGGTAAAAGGAATTCTGCCGTTTTAATTGAAAAGGCCCAAAATCCAAATTTTGCTGCAGTTGCTTTTACATATTTTTGTTGTTTATTCAAAGATATAATTATCAAAGAAATTTGAAATTTTGTTCCTGCAGGTTTCTACTTATGAGCTAAAACATTTTTTAAAATATACAGTAACCCCTCGTTATATCGCGCTTTTCGGGGGACAAGAAAAAAGCGCGATATATCCGAAAGCACGATATAACCGAGGTCATTAAAATAGTTTTCTGTCCAGCATTCAAGTAAATTATACGTGCACATACATAAAAATTCATTTATTCGAACATTAGATTTTTTTACCAGATGCGCTTCACTCATTGTATCAATACAAAAGAAAGTATCCAGTAGTTTCCAAACTGTCTCTGCAGTATGCAAGTTTGGGTGACAGGAATTTGCTGCTTCTTTTCAGCGAATTTAGAAAAATAGAAGAACCGTCGTTTTGTTCATTTATGACAAAATAAATGAGAAAGAGACCTTTTCTGAGCACCTTACATATTTTCTCAAAAATGGTCTCAAACTAAAAGTTTTTTTTTTTTTTGGTGTGGGGGGGGGGGGAGACAAAAGAAAAGAGCGATACATCCGAATGAGTGATATAACGAGGAGATACTGTACTAGCATTAATGAAGGTTAAAAATTTATGTCTTCTAGTTTTTCCTATTTTTATCCCTTGGAGATGGCACTTATTTTCTTATAACGGCAGAATTGTTGTTAGGATTAATATGTCAAATGAAATCAACTGAAACCCTGAAAATCCGAATTTCGGACCCAGGGGTGCCTACATTGGGGAGAGGGCGTAAGTTGCCTACATCATAGCGCAAGTTGTGCCATCAAAATTTTTGGGGGGATTTTTTAAACTAATTTCTTTAAATAATTTATTAATTTATTTTTTTAATTTAAATTATTTACTGATTTTCTTAATAAAAATTATTCATTATTTTTTTAAGAAAAATTATTTGTTTTATTTCTTTATTATTATTTTTTGTTTATTATTTATTTTTTTTGTGTGTGTGTGTGTGCTTGGAATGTCTGGAAAAAAAAAGGGAAAAAAAGCGATTCTATTTTGCGCATAATTCGAACTTTTAAAAACTTAATAATATATTAAAAAAAATAATACTTATAATTAAAAAAAAATTATAATATTAAAAAAATAAATAAATAAAAAAGAGGGGTAAAACTAAAAATAAAATGCACAAGAGGGTTGTAAACAATTTGGGGGGGGGGGGGCGGATTTGAGCAATTGAGCTTGCGGGGAATGGGACCCCTGTCCGGACCGACATGGAAGAGATATATAGATTTATAATAAGAATAAATGAATAAATAAATAACTGCAAAAGTGGGTACTGCAAATAAAGTGGTTTATGTAAACAAGGCTGTTGCTGACGTGCTTGACCGGTCTTCATTCAGACTTTAACCCAAGGCTGCGGAGTCGGAAGGAAAATGATCGACTCCGGAAATTTCATAGCCTTCGACTCCGACTCTTTTACTCCAAAATTAGCCCGACTCTGACTCCTGGAGTTTATAGCCTTCAACTCTCGACTCCGGCTCTTTTACCTCAACGTCAGTCTAACTCGGACTTCATGCAGAACCAGGGGTGCTCACAGGGAGGGGGGGGGGATATGCCCAAGTTGCGCCATCAAAATTGTTTTTTTTTTTTTTTTTTGGAGGGGATTGGTTTAAACTAACTAATATATTTATTCAAATTATTTATTAATTTTTTTTTAATTTAAAATATTTACTGATTTTTTAATAAAAATTATTCATTTGTTTTATTTAAAATATTTACTGATTTTTTAATAAAAATTATTCATTTTTTTATTTAAAATATTTATTGATTTTTTAATAAAAAATATTCATTAATTTATTTTTTTAATTTAAATTATTTATTTTTATTTCTTTATTATTATTTTTTTATTTATTATTATCATTTTTTTTTTTTTGTGTGTGTGCGTGTGTGTATGCTTGGAATGTCTGGAAGGGAAAAAAGCGATTCTGTTCTGCGCATAATTCGAACTTTTAAAAAATTAATAATTGTCTAAAAAAATAATAGTTATAATTAAAAAAAAAAAAAATATATATATATATATATATATATATATATATATATATATATATATATATATACAGGGTGTCCACTCCAATCGTGGACCAATAGCTAATTTCTAAACCGTTAGAGATAAGCATATAGTTTATTTAGGAAAAAATCTCCAAATTACGAAAGGAAATTTGGGTCTATTCAATGTTTTTCAAAAATTTTGAAAGAGTTACGAAATTTAAATTTTTATACAGCCCCCCAGTCCTATCAATCATATTTAGTAAAACATTCTTGACACTGTAACGTTTAAAACTAAAAAAAATCACTCGTCTACCACAAAAATTGACCGAGTTATGACGTTTTGAAAAATCAAGATTTTGCATTATTTCATGACGTCATCGAGCGATCGCTTAAGGGACCGTATGCGAAATCCTTCAAAATCTTGATTTTTCAAAACGTCATAACTCGGTCAATTTTTGTGGTAGAAGAGTGATTTTTTTTTTTTTTAGTTTTAAACGTTACAGTGTCTAGAATGTTTTACTAAATATGATTTTTAGGATGGGGGGCTGTATAAAAATTTCAATTTCGTAACTCTTTCAAAATTTGATTTTTTGAAAAACATTGAATAGACCCAAATTTCCTTTCGTAATTTGGAGATTTTTTCCTAAATAAACTATATGCTTATCTCTAACGGTTTAGAAATTAGCTATTGGTCCACAATTGGAGTGGACACCCTGTATATATATATTATTCAAAAAAATTAATAGAATAAAAAAGAGGGGTAAATTTCAAAATAAAAAGCACAATAGGGCTGTGAAAAATTTTGGGGGGGGATTTGCACCATTGAGCTTGGAGGGGATGGGCGGGCACCCCTGGGCAGAACTGCGCACTCTGGGGAAAAATGCCCGACTATGACTCTTAGAATTCATAGCCATCGACTTCGGATTCTGACTCTGACTCCGCAGCACTGGTAGAATTGCGGACTGTGAGGGAGAATGACCCACTCCGACTCTTGGAATTTATTACCTTCGACTTAACCGACTCCGATTCAAGCACCGACTCCGCAGCACAGGTAGAGAACGGACTCTAAGGGTAGATGACTGGCTTTGACTCTTGCTTTTAGAATTCATAACCTTCGACTCCCGACTCTAACTTTTTCCCCCCAAAATCAGTCCGACTCTGATTCTGACTCCACAACTCTGGCAGAGTTACGGACTGTGAGGGAAAATGACCAACTCCGACTCATGCAATTTATAACTTTTAAGTTCCGACTCCTACTTCTTTACACCAAAATCAGTTCGATTCCGACTCCACTCCGCAACTCTGCTTTTACCTCTCTCCGTTAGAAAAGTTTTCAGATTCAGAAGAATAGAAGCAGTGAAAAGCAAAAGGGTGTTAGTGGACATTTTAAACTTTTAATCCTAAAACATACTTTTATAGATTTTTTTAAAATTTAAATCATGCTGTATAATTGTACCTACTAGGGCAAATAGATTTATTTACTTATAATAATTTCTGTACTTAATTTCTGACAAAAAAAAAAAAAAAAATCATGGTGGATCTACATACTTCAAAAAGACCATACCCTCCCAATGCTACGGAGAACCCCGCCAGTACGAGAGTATACTTTCAGTAATAGAAAGAAGCTGTTAGTGTCTTGTATGCTCCTATTTACATCACGTGTTGTACATACTTTTTAAAAAAGGTTTAAAGTATTATTTCTCCACACATAAGACGTGTTTCATTTACACATTGGAGCCTTAGATTTCAAAACGTACAATTTTTCTGCCACTGCTAAATTAATGGAGCAAAAATATTAACTAATACATAGAGCCCATTACAAGAGGTTGAATCTGAATGTCCCGCACGTGACGCATGCAAATAAGTAAAATCTTAAAAAACAAAATTACTCAATAATTATGTCTGGAGTATCTTTGCCTGTAAAAACTAAAATATGCTTTCTCCTGTTTAGGGAAAATATCAAGATCTATTACCAAATGTTAGTGAAATTGATTTCACGTGCGAGTTTGATTGTCCCACACCAGGGGTGCCCCCCCCCCCCAAATTTTCACAACCCTCTTGTGCTTTTTATTTCTATTTTTACCCCTCTTTTTTATTTTATTTATTTTTTAAATGTTATTTGTTTATGTTTTTAAATTATAACTTATTTTTTTATATATTAATTTTTTAAAAGTACTAATTATGCGCAGAATATAATCGCTTTCTTATCCTTCCAGACATTCCAAGCACACGCACACACACACAAAATAAAAATAAATAAATAAAAACATAATTTGAATTTCAAAAATAAATTAGCGAATAATTTAAATTGAAAAAAAAATTCAGTAAATAATTTAGGAAAAAAAAATAATAAAAACATAGTTTAAATGAATGAATATATTAGTTTAAAAAAATCGCCCACCCTAAAAAAAATTAATGGCGTAACTTGCGCCATAATCCCCCCCCCCTGTGGGCCCTCCTGTCCTACACGAGGCAGTTTAATCAAAGATAAGGTCTTTGGTTTAATGGCCCGTGTGTAAACACTTCTGTTGGAAAAGAAAGTGACGAATTATGCGGGAAAAAAATTACTATTATTCAGTTTTGGAATTGCTGTGCTGCTGTTTCAAAGCACCAAATTAATGAGCTCCGCAGCATGGTGCAAAATTAGTAGAAATTCGTCGGAATAAAAGAAATGCGGAAGCCAAGTTCCCTTGAACTCCAATGCAAATTTAGCTCTACTTAGAAATTTTAAGCACGATTGCGTTTTCATTTTACATTTTATTAAGCAGGTTTTTTCTTGAAATGTACTTTATTTATTTATTTACTTTTTTTGGCCCACCTATCAAGCGTTTTTTACGCATTAAAAATCGGAAATTCCACTAAGAAATTTTGTCAAGCGTGTTTTCACGTTCTGTATTTTGAATAAAAATTCAGTGTCATGGCAAATGGGAGAAGAAGCAATAAACTATTGCGTTGTAATATTTTTTTTTTTTTGTAATTTCAAAATGTCAAACCTTCTAAATGTTCAAAATCAAGGTTTTATACGCCTTCCCCCTTCTTTCCCTACCACCTTCCATTTCAACTTTAGAAAGCTATTACGGTTTATGGCTTTTACTGTTTCTTAAATGTTAAGGCTAGTGGTCGCCACTCGCCAGAGGGGACTAAAAATTATTCAACCCCCCCCCCCCGTCACACCACATCTCTCAATTTTTCACTAATAAAAAAAATAAAAATTGTAAAAATTTCTCCCAGAAAATGTTTCAATAAAATGCAGGAAAAGGAAGTTGGAAAAGACTGGAGTATTTTCATTCTATATATATATATATATATATATATATATATATATATATATATATATATATATATATATATATATATATATATATATATATATATATATGGTGGTTATAAATTAAAAGGAGGTGTTTGGAGCCCTATAGCTCGCGAACTACTGGGCGAAATATTGCCGAATTTCGTGAGCGTGCATATTAGACCATGGGATTTTGATTTCACGAATAAAAAAAATTAGTTTGAAAAATCACCACCAGGGGGAAATTTGGCTCTGTAAAAGTGTATTATTCTGATTATCGAAGAATTAATATCTACTGACAAAATATGCATCCATTTTATTTGGAAAAATGACTTTTTTTGTCACAAATGTGGTTCGATATGATCGCCATTGTAAAGTTGTAAGAACTGCATACGATGCACTACATTTTCTACGGCAGCTCGTAACATATCAGAATGGATTTCTTGATGAGAATGCTCCCAGTCCGTCATTTTACAGATAATCGCTAAACGCAACGCGTTTATGCAAATTATTGCATTCTATTTGGTTAAATGAACCACTATTTTGTTCGTGGTGATTTTTTTTTTAATAGAATATTCTGCGGCGATCATATTAAATCTCATTTGCAAAGCATAATCATTTTTGCTTGGCGAAATTGATTTATACAGCATCTTTTCAAGTTTAATTCGCGATATTCAGTGTAATACACTTTTACAGCGCCAAATTTCCCCCTGGTGGTGATTTTTCAAACTATTTTTTTTTATTCCAGAAATCAAAATCCCATGGTCTAATATGCCCCCTCACGAAATTCGGCAATGTTTCGCCCAGTAGTTCGCGAGCTAGAGGGCTTCAAACACCTCCTGTTAATTTATAACCACCCTGTATATATATATCAGGGCCGTAAAGAGACCTTAGTTTCGGGGATGGTTTTACCAAACCTATTTCTCGTGAAATGTATTAAGTCAATAAAAGTTGATTTCATGTTCTATATTCTGTTGACTTTTGTTACAATAGTTGTTAAAGGGGTATTAACATGAAAAATCTTTTTAAAGAAAAGACTCGTCTTTTCAATGAAGAAAAAAAAATTTGGATAGATAAGTATACTATACGCGCATTCGAAGGAGTACTTTTGAAATTTCTATCTTACAGGGACACTTATAAGATGTGTTAATTATAAAGTTTGGTTCTTACAAATCTGAAGAATTTTGGTGTTTTTTTAGTGGTATTGAAAATTCAAAGGGAAAGGTGTAATGTTTAGAAATTATGTTTGCAATAACTACAATAAAAATAAATACTGCAGAAAAACACTCAATTTGTCAAGTATTCAATAATGATGATGTCATTTTTTAAATGCAGTTTCCAAGTAACTAAGGAAATGAAAATGAAATAGCAATAATAATTTTTTCAGTGAGAAACTATGAAAAGCATTTTTGTAATAGTTTTGAAAAATTTCGGAGGGGGTTTGAACCCTAAAAACCCACCCCTTAAATATGGCCCTGATATATATATATATATATATATATATATATATATATATATATATATATATATATATATATATATATATATATATATATATATATATATATATATATATATATATATATATATATATATATATATATATATACAGTGAAATCTGTGTATAACGATACTCAAGGGACCGAGAAAAAATATCGTTATAGACAGATTATCATTATAGACAGTTTGAGCATAAAGCTCAGAATGTTGGCTGGGACCAAACCAAAATATCGTACTAGGCAGGTTTATCGTTATGTACAGTATCGTTATACACAGGTTTCACTGTATATATATATATATATATATATATATATATATATATATATTGTCTTGTGCTAAAGACAAATTAAGAAATGGGAACTGGCTGGTATTTTTTATTGAGTATACCATATTTAGTTAGGCAAGGAGTAAAAGTCTGAGAATATCACAGCGTAATGACAATAGCATCATTCCTTACTGGACTGTTTCAGTCATTGTAACATTTTTCAAAGAATTAAATTTTACTTTGTATATTTTTCCGAAATCGTTAACTGCCATTCACATAGGAAGAACCAATAATTTAATGATACCGAATCTAAGAGTAAATCAGTGGTCGGAAGTAGCGCTACAAGTAGCGAAACCACTGTAGAAGCTACATTTTTTAGTAGTTTGCAGTGTAGCTCACTACTTTAAAAAAAAAGTAGAGTATTGAGTAGCGCGATACAAAAAAATAGTAGTTTGTAGCGATTTCTGGAAACTACTTTTTAATTAAAAAAAAATGAAAAAAATTTGAAAAAAAAAGAGAACGAATTAAAAAAACAAGGTTTAATCGACTATGACTGGTGCAAATCTTGCCCGAGTACAGCAGCGGACCGCAATGAGATAAAAGAAACATACAAAAAAAGGGCTGATCATTGATAGGTACATCATTTTGATGAAACACATTCTATCTGTTTGATACCATTGGTTTATTTGGCATCATAATTTTTATATTCCTTCAAATAATTTTCATGTTCCTAAATATTCTCTGGTAAAAAATTAAAAAAAAAAATGAAGGTTGACTACAATTCAAAAGTAGTTTGTAGTCGCTACATTAATAAAAGTAGTTGTAGTTGTAGTTAACTACATTTATAACGAAGTAGTTGTAGCTGTAGTTCGCTACAAAAGAAATATAGTTTTTCCAACTACTGGAGTGAATATACTTTACCAGTGAAAAAACTAATTGTTTAAACTCCGTTCAGATATAAAGTAGATGAAATGGATAATAGTTTGATATTTAATAGAAATAATTTAGAAAAGTTAAAAGTGTGAACAGACCACCTGCTGCAAGTGCACAATAACATGCATTTCCTTTAAGGATGTCAAGGGCGGTGATAGCTAGTGCTAGTACTAACCACAACTTTTGAATGACTCACAAAGGCGGTGGTTAGTTAAGATCACCGATTCGAAATTAGTAATAATTTTAAGAAATAAAAAATTTCAATGTCATAGCAGATGTTCACAAAAACATAGAAAATGTTCTTATCTTTTAAAACTTTATTTTTAAAGCATTGTTAAATTGTAAATTAAAGTTAAAAGATGTTGTATGTAAAATAATGTGCAGTACTTGTAGAGTGTATGTTTGGCACATTATCGTAGGGATAAATTTTGAAAAATTCGAGCAAATATTTTGCTAATTAGTGAATAATTACCCTATCGTTAGCTGTAGATTAAAGAAAATCAGGGTGATGAAGCGTCCAATACACGACCGTCATTTAGAAGGGTCAGAGTGGGGGGTCAATTGTCCTCCATGACTTTGGGAAATCAATGTATTTACATGTAAATGGGCTCGGTTTTTGCTATTTCTGGCTCAATTTACAATGAGTACACACCCTTGCACCCCCCGGAAAAGTTTGAAAGAACGAGACTGATCAAAAAGCAAAAACAAATTTCGTACACGTAATTCGGTGAAACAACAAATTAGGTTTATTACATAGAAAAGAAGTTATGTGCAGGGACGTCATTTCAAGTTTTTTCAGGGGGGGGGGGGCAAAGGGTCTAAACACAATGCAATTTGATCGGAAAACATTAAAAACCACGCCCACTTATATGCAAATACATTGATTTCTCAAAGCCAGGGGGGCAATTGACCCCCCTGCCCACCCCCCCTAAATGACGAGCCTGATTATGTGAGAAAAGCAATCTATATTTTCAAAAAAAATTCAAAGTCCTATTTTTAGGTGTAGTTCCTGGCGTTCATTGAAACACTTCTTAATTCTTTAAGAACCATCTTGGTAAAAACCAGGAAGATTCCATATTTTTACTGTACATTTTTTGCAAGGTTCTTAAATTATTCCGGACACATGTCTGGTTCTGGGAAATTTTTTACACTGTAAAAATGGATGTTGTTTTTCAGTGTAATACAGGAAAAATAATCGGGGTACATGAGAGAAAAAGTCTTGTAAGTCTTTAATCTACTCAAGTTTTTTTCATTTTGGAAATTAGAACTCTGTTGGATATTATGAGTTGAAGAAATTCTCCAAAAGGTTATTCTAAAAGTATCACGACAGAAAAAGAAAAACAATAATAACAACTAAACATTGATTAATGCCAACTTCTGCTGTCCAAATCACGAAACAGAATGTATGAAATTAACAAACCCAAAAGAGGAAATAACTTGGATATAGATCATTATTTTTCCGGTATATTCAAAAATCTACCAACATGATTGCTACAAGCCAAATATAAGCCCAGCGCTTTTTAAAATCGCATTTGTCCTGAGAACATTTGATTTTATAAAGCGGTCGATTTTATTAATCGGCATACCCACACTCAAAGGAAAAGTTTTTAAAGATCAACTATCTGAATAATACATAAATTACTTTATTTCTATATAGTTTTAAAAGTTTCAAAATACATTAAACTAAATAAGATTTATATTTTTATTTGCAGACGGTTCTTAACCTCTTCCCGGCTTTTCCCGAGCTGGACTCGGGCAAGCGAAAAGTTCCATTCTGGCACATTCCGAGTGTAACTCGGCCACTGTGAAAATTAACACTGCACAACCAGTCTTTCTCGAATTATTTCACATGTCCCTTTTATGGTTTCGGATGCTTTTATTTACTATTGTTGCTACTAGATAACATAACTATACAGTGTTTTGAGCTGTAGATTTAAGATAAGAGTAGGCGCCAACTCCAAAGTATAATGATTTCTGCCATACAGAAAGCCAACCTTACCATTTATTACTCATTTATTTAAATAGATATTTTTACATTTATTTTTAGGAAATGTTGCATGAGAATGATGCTATTATGTTTAAAAAGATATGTATGGGTCATTCCACGTCAAATCGCCTAAGGCTATGTGCCGTCATGTCTCGGATTTTGTTCAATATTTTTTTACGGATAGATACCTATGAGATAAACTCAAATTATTTTTTTTAGATTTTTTGAATAAAAATTTAGGGTTGTAGAATTTTTTGAAATTTTGATTTTTTCAGCATTTTTGCTTTTTTATTTTTGGTATGCATTTTAAAAAAGCTCTATAACTTCCTCATTTTTCATTCAATTAAGCCAGTTTACGTATCATTTTAAAGCTAATTATTTTCTCCTTCAATATTAGTCACAAAAATGAGATTGTGAAAAATAGAACTTTGCTAATAGTCGTCTGAAGTCAGATTTTGTGTTTTTTCAATTGGTATGTTCAATAGGTCATTTTTCCGGAGTACCAACTAAGAACTGCCCATTTTTTTTTTTCAGTAATGACAACATCATATACTTTTTATGTATAAAAAATTAGGAGGGTGTTTTTCGTTGTTTTGGAATAAAAAATTCAAGTGTGTTTTTTCAGTTGGTATGATCAATAGGTCATATCTCCGGACTACCAACTAAGAACTGCACGCCACTTTTTTTCTGTTATGACAACATCATACCCTTTTTATGTATAAAAAATTGGGAGGGTGCTTTTTGTAGTTTTGGAATAAAAAAATCAAACGTGTTTTTTCAGTTGGTATGATCAATAGGTCATATCTCCGGATTACCAGTTAACAACTGCGCCAATTTTTTTTCTATAATGAAAACATCATAATGTTTATTATAATCAAGATATTAGAAGGGTAATTTTTGTTGTTCTGAAATTTAAAAAATATATTGAATTTTTGAAACAAATTTCTTTGAAAATCAAGTTTTCTACAAGTTTAAAAACTCCGTAAAATTAAAAAAAAAAAAAAAACTATGCTATCACAAGGAAGACCACGATATGGCAGCTGAATGGCATTTCTTTGCCACGAGTCCTTGCAAGAATGCATGCGATGGAGTAGGGGGCACAATAAAACGGCTTGCAATAAGAGCAAGTCTTCAAAGAACTCTCGAAGGACAGATTTTAAATGCACATGATCTATTTCAATTTGCCTCTCAAAACATAAAGGGGATACAGATGTTTTTCGTTACAGCAGTGGAAGTGGTTGCAAATGAAGATTTTTTAAAGCAAAGAAATGAAAGAGCCTTAATAATAGTAGGCAGCAGAGAGAATTACTTCTACAAGCCATTAGACACGAAGGGTATATTAGTGAAGAAGGTTTCTGTGTTTGAAAAACCTTTTGTTGCCACTGTCGGAACATCGTAGAAATAAAGATTGTTATTCATGAATTTTTTATGCTTTCATTTGATAACAAATTATAAAATGTTACGTAGATTTCAGAATAATGAAAACCAAATATAAATTTTTTCCTACCACCAAGAGCTCGCGAGTCTTTCTTTGTCAAACTATGAATGAAAGTATATTTAAAGACATTTCAGTTTACTTTATCGTAATTCCTATCGGTTGATGGAGTGGCTAGCAAATAATTACTGAACAGTAAAATAATTCTGCAGCGACTTTTCACTACCAAAGCATGCAAGCAATAGAACAATATAAAACTACCATCAAGTATTTGAATGTAATAAATAGGATACATTTTCATCTGCTTGTGACGTGTGATGCTGAGTGAGCCTCAAATTTAAGTTTCAAAAGTTGATTTTAAAGTAAAGTTTTTTGAAAAAAAACATGTTATATTTTTATTTCAAAATAACAAACAACTTCGTTCTAATTTCTTGATCATAAAAACATCACGATGTTTTCATTATGGAAAAAAAATTGGCGCAGTTGTTAACTGGTTTTCCGGAGATATGACCTATTGATCATACCAACTGAAAAAACACGTTTGATTTTTTTATTCCAAAACTACAAAAAACACCCTCCAAATTTTTTATACATAAAAAGGATATGATGTTGTCATAACAGAAAAAAAGTGGCGTGCAGTTCTTAGTTGGTAATCCGGAGATATGACCTATTGATCATACCAACTGAAAAAACACACTTGAATTTTTTATTCCAAAACAACAAAAAACACCCTCCTAATTTTTATACATAAAAAGTATATGATGTTGTCATCACTGAAAAAAAAATTGGGCAGTTCTTAGTTGGTACTCCAGAGATATGACCTATTAAACATACCAATCGAAAAAACACAAAATCTGACTTCAGACGACCATTGGCAAAATTCTATTTTTCACAATCTCATTTTTGTCACTAATATTGAAGGAAAAAACAATTAGCTTTAAAATGATACTTAAACTGGCTTAATTGAATGAAAAATGAGGAAGTTATAGAGCTTTTTCAAAATGCATACCAAAAATAAAAAAGCAAAAATTCTAAAAAAATCAAAATTTCAAAAAATTCTACAACCCTAAATTTTTATTCAAAAAATCTACAAAAATTAATTTGAGTTTATCTCATAGGTATCTAACCGTAAAAAAATATTGAACAAAATCTGAGACATGACGGCACGGCCGACTATTTAAATTAGGCGATTTGACGTGGAATGAGCCGTATGTATGAAAATAAGCATTAAAAAATTGACATTTTTTGATCCGTAATCCCGAAATAAAATGAGCCTGGAAGGGGTTTAAATACTGGCTTATACATATTTGATTAAAAGAAATCGTATATACATTGAAGAGTGCGAATTTGGCATACATTTCTGCATCTTCCGAGACTTTTCCACTTGTTGGTGCTACATGACTTTGAAATTTATTGTGTCCGTGGCTATTTTCAACATAATTATAACTGTCGTTTTCAAATGTTAGAGTACGCTTTCAAAAAAAATTGATTTTATACAACGGCGATCCTGATTTTATTAAAGAATAGTTTTCACATGTTTTGATTCTGTAAGGATTCGGTTCCTGCAGATTTGATTTTAAAAAGCGGCTGGTTTTATTATCCAGTGATTTTTTTTAGTGGTGGTTACTGTACTCTTATTCATTAAATCATAAATTTTAAAACACTTAATTTTCAGTTTTATGTAAATTCTACGAAGATTGAAGATACAATGTAGTAAAGCTGAGCTATAGATCGAGTTTTATTTCATCTTCACATCATATGTAAAAGGCATTATAAAGATTTTTCTCAAACATCATTTAAAAAAGTCTGGTGCGCAAGTCATTCATTATACTGAGTATCTTATAAGTGAAACTCCATTGTAACATACATAAAAGAATGACCGAGTAAACTCTTCTAAGTGTTCTCATAACCCATTCATAGCTGTAATGACCTTAAATATGACTTCAAAATAATGACTTTCTATGGTATGTTATTTGTTCTTCATGGTTATTAGAAGAGCATTATACATAATCATTCCAGTTCTAAAGATGTACTTAAAGCAAGCAATTATCTACAGACAAATTAAAAGTGTAATGGCCTCCGGTTTTCTTTTCCTTTTTTTCGAAAGAAACGCATAATTTTCTAAACGTGAGTAAATAAAAAGTTTATTAGCATATTTATGTGTTCTTATCTGACTGCATAATAGTATTGCGTGTATATTTGAAGAGTTAGGTGAATGAACATGTTATGAGGGAAAATGTGATTAGTGAAAGTCATTTTTAACGTTTTTTTTTTTTTCTTTCTCTATATCAACCACAACTTTTTCCTGGATGCTGTACTTTCGACGAAATGAAAATTCTGTTGAAGGTTTCGAATTTTCTGAGCTGTTATTTCCTTCCGGTATCAGTAGTTTTTACCAATTCAGTTTTTCAACAACACCAACTAAAGAGTCTTGTTAAATCATTGAAAACATCTTTTTTTTTTTTAAATGTCCAGCGAAAGGGTAAACGTGGGGTATTTAAAAAAAAGTAACAAGTTCATCTACACAAAAATTTCAATTTTTAAAAACTTATATTAATTCACTTACTCTTCAATTGTATTTAAATGTTATCAATTATTTACACAGCATATTAAAGTTACCCCATAGAAGAACTACAAATAATGTAATTTAGTGTCATTAGGCATATTTCTCACTTAAAACTTCTTTTACAAACAAACAAAACTTTTTTCTCTTTGTTTGCAGGCTTTTTTCCAATAGTGGTTAACGCCCCCATCCATGATAAATATTAACATAAATCCTTCCTTGGGTTTTACGATGTTTCAACTGTTTTCTTGGAATAGACAAAGAAAACCATTATTGATTTATAGCTTTTCCCACGCATAGGTTAGCGAAAGAAAAAAAAACATAGTATAAAAGAAAGAGAAATCCCTTTTCCTTTTAACTCTTTCGGAAGAGGAAATAAATTAGTACTAACTGAATAGCTTCAAAAACCTTAACAATTAATAAATGTCATGAATTTCATTTAACAAAAGTTTATGAGCTTAAAGAAACTTACATTTTATATTCAAAATTTGAGTATAGAACTAGACGTTTCGTCCAGAATTAAACGAGCCTTACTTTCCAATATGTCAACTGCTCAAAATAAAAAAAAAATCAAATCAAAAAGTCAAATGCGGGAGTGAGGTGCCCAAACCAACATATTTGAAGAAAAAAAAGTTTGTTGGAATGACTGTTCTCTCAAGAATTATTAAGCGGAACAGAAATTTTGAACCTTTCAAAATTGATCGAAAAATTGTTCAAATCCGAAAGTCAAAATGATGTTCCCCCGCCGAGATCTTTTGAACAAAAAAAGGTTGTTTGAATCAGACAGTTCATTCAAAAGCTATTGGGGGCAAGTTTTTTAACTTTTCAAAGTTGAACAAAATTCTATTAAAATCATAAAGTTAAATGTGGGAAGGATGTGTCTTCTCCGAGATGTTTTAACCCTCGTGGGTCCCTCCCATTTTAGTTACACTCAAGACCCTTGGTGTCATAAACGACCCCAATGTGTCCTTTATAAATTTATTTTGATTACTGAATGTTATATGCATTATTTAAGTTCACATACTTCTTAATGCTAAAAAAATAAAAATAAAAAGACACAATCAAAGTAAAATTTAGTTTATGCATTAAAAATTAAAATTTTAGAGCAAAACTTACAAAAACTGTAGATTTATTTGCAACTGTTACAGACTTGAAAAAACATGATTTTTTGCAAGTGAATTTCAAACAATTATGACATTTTTCGATGCATTTTCTGTCCAGTTCTCTTGGACAAAAGTTGCAACGTCCTCTTTTTTTGGCATTTTGGGGAAGTGACCCCAAGGGTCTTGTGTGCAAAAAATGCAATTCGGGAAAAATAAAACACAAAAATAGCATTATTTTGAATAGAAAACTAGAAGAATAAAAGCCACAAAATGTCATTAAAAACCAATGGTTGATTAACAAGATATATTAAACAGAAATTGCATTGGGGTCGGTCACATATAACCCAAGGAACCCACGAGGGTTAAACAAAAAAAAAAAAAAATCGAATCGGACGGTTCACTCAAAAGATATTAGGGGAACAGATAGATCGACAGTCAAAAAAAAAAAAAAAAAATTCCCCACCTTTAAACTTCCAATTTTTAATTTTCCAAAATTTATTTAGTTTTTTTTTCCGTTTTGACCTTTTTTTTTGGACTTTGTGATATTTTTAAGAGGCAATAAATCACTTTCGTCTTCCTTTTACTTTAACGGGAAAGTAGGCTAAAACCTGGCAATTGTGTAACAGGACGTCTCTTTATGATATTCCGTAGTATCTATCTACTTTGACTTTAAAAAAATATAAAAAAGGAATTTCTAATATTTAAACTTTAATAAAATAATCCTTATTTAAGTTGCAAATGCCTCTGAACAAATATATATATTTAAAAAAAAATTATGCTTTAGAAACGTTAATATCTCAATAAATTCTTAGGTGAAAAATAAAAAAACTGGAGATAAATAGTTTAGGAAATAAAAATACTTTTCCTCACTTTTACTTAAAAAAACATTTAGTATTGTCAAAAAAAAAAGAAAAACATTTAAGATAACGAATTTTCAACATTTAGAAAATATATTTTTTTATATCTTAAGTAACTTAAACCTTAACAGTTGAAATTTTTAAGGCCATTTTTTAAATTGGTTTTGGTCTCATTTTGCGGAGTCTTTTTATATTTTGGTGGGTGCTGTATAACATTTGGGGGGGGGGGGGTCCATCACTTTTTGGAGTGAAGTACCGCTAGCTACAGTGTCTGAATATTATGACAACCAAAAGAGATCAGCCATCGTTTGTTCCAATTTCTTGAAAGGTACTATTTCAAACATTTTTGAATTTGTAAATTTTAACTTTTGCGATAAAACTTTTTTTTCTCAAAAAACATTTGAACTACTTATCAAATTAGAGTGCATGCAATTATCTTTTAATAAATTGTTATACAACTCGGTAGTTCCAAAAGAACCTTATTTTAAAGCCCTGCTTGCGAGTAACGAATGTGCTTGTTATCGGAGGGGCAGCCCTGATAATCAGAACAGTTTTTTTTTTGTATGAATATTATTTGAAGGGATGAAATTTATTCACAACCGGTATTTTATGCGAAAATTCAAATGTGTTTTGGTGCTTGAAAATACTGCCCTAGACTCGGAAGACCAAAATGGACCCTCGGAGTTTTCGAGGGTAAGTTGTAAAGCGTAACAGGCAATTTCAGCGACGATCGCACATTTTTTGAAAACTCAGGTCTTTTAAGCTTCATTTTTGCTTTCAAAATTAAATGACTCCTATATTTCTGAAGTCCGTGAAATTGAAACCAGGAAAAACGAGTTGTTTTCTTCCGTATTATTTCTGCGAAATGAAGAAACTGTAGGTTCGAGTTTTAATATCATTGATCAGATTTCAGCTTCCCCACGAAAAGCTGCGCCACTGTTTTGATGTGTTAACATGTCTACTAAAATGTCTACACTGTTAAAAATCCAGGAAGCTTTTAAGGTAAATGTTACTGTAAAATGTAGCGTTTACCATACAGAAAATTTTTACAGTGAATTGTACCGATAAAGAAATTGCGATTGCAGCGCTAATTGATCACTTGACTTACTGTGAGTTCCAGATGACACCCTATTTCCGCTCTCTTGATTTGTCTCATCTGGTACCGTGGGTAGTAAAGCAGTTTGAAAAATTTCGGTCCCGGGTTCGATCCTTGTCGTTCGTATCTCGCGCTTTTTAATTCTCGTTTTCTCTTCCGTAAAATTTTACAGTAAAAAAATATTTTACGTTAAAAGTTACTGGCAAATGAATGCCAGTAACTTTTACCGTAAAATTTCAGAATTTGTTTTAACAGTGTAGATATTTTGTCAGGCAATCTCTGTGTAAATGAGTTTAAATACACATTGAATAGACGTTTTTTAATATAAAAGTTCACGATGCGATTCTTAATAATCATTACTTTATTAGTCCTCTATTCAGTATTAGTCCTCTAGTCAGACTGTTTTAGAGGTAAATAAGTTCGAGTCGGACATTTTCCCTCTGACTCCTATGGATAAATTTCTCATAACAAGTCGGAATGGGATTAAGTATATTTTTTCTTGATAATTCACTGCAACTAGAGTTCTATTTTAGGATAAAAATTAACACAATCTCGCTAGATCTCTATAGTTTTTTTCTCTCTCTCTCCCTTTTTTATGCTTGCTCTAAAACTTTTAATTTCTTCAGCTCAGTTCATATTTATGACCAATTTCTTAATGGAAGATTTGAAGTTAAAAACAGCTCATATTTTTCAACTTAATTTTTCCCATTACCAAAAAACTAGATTTGGATTGAAGTTGTTTTTTCAGAATTACATGTTTAACTTCCGTACATATCTGTAAACTAAAGTTGATTTTAGTAAAATATATTATATAGAAAATTTTGACTTATACAAGCTTAAAAATCTGCTTGATTCGCTAAATTGAAATAAATAAATACATAAGAAAAGTAAGAAGGCAAAAAAAAAAATGTTGTTTTGGTGTTAAGTTTTCAATCACCTCAAAACACAATTGAGATGAAAACAAAGAAAAGAGAAAGCGTATTTATTGTTATTCAACATTATCAAAAAGGGAAAACTTTTGGTCTTTATTGCACTTATTCTTTAAGGAAAAGTACAGTTATTCGTGGAAGCCACTATTCGTGACGTGCTGAAAATCATTATTTTTGCAGTCAAGTGCAATATGCAGGCAGAAGGGCAGGCTTTAATGTTTGTTTTCATTGTTCTTTACATCTAAATACGCGCTGTTTAGCTCGTTCACTAATAGTGGCTATTAAAATCTTATCAATGTGTTAGTTGACTGTTTATGTTTCATTTCATTAATATCTTTTAATTTAATGAAGTTGTTTAAAACGATATTAATGATATTGAATCAATTGATCGATATCTTCATTTTCGGCATTTATGTTCAATTTCTTAATTAGCATTTCAGCTGTTAAAATTACTAAAAGCAATGTTAGTGCTCTTAGTAATTTTTGAATATATTTTTCTCTTCACCGTTATTATTTTTTCCAAGATTTTTCTTTTCCTCACATGAGCCAGAGATATAGCTGGGTATTTCACAAGACTTAAAATCACCTCTTGACAGTTTTTAAAGCTGTAAAATTAATTTTGGAGGAGTGAAATATTATACGTAAACAAGTGGAATAATAATGATCAACTCCAAAAAAGACTTTACGTTTAGCATTTCAGCTGTTAAAATTATAAAAGCAATGCTAGTGCTCTTAGATTTACTGGTAATTTTTGAAAATATTTTTCTCTTCACCGTTATTATTTTTTCCACGATATTTATTGGCAATTCTTTTCCTCACATGAGCCAGAGATATAGCTAGGGTATTTTCACAAGACTTGAAATCACCTCTTGACAGTTTTTGAAGCTGTAAAATTAATTTTGGAGGAGTGAAATATACGTAAACAGTGGAATAATAATGATCAACTCCAAAAAAGACTTAATTTTTAGAGATGAAATGTGAACTGAATAAGTTGAAAGTGATGTGTATTATTATTTATTAATTTATTTATTTTTTGAAAAAATTTTAACGTTTAGGCTGCTTGACATTTGTTTTTGAAAAATAAAGCGTTCAAATGTAATATTTTGAAAAATCCATTTCTTCCCCTCATTTTCTAGAATGCTAAATTTTTATTCAAATTAAAAAGCGTAAGTGTAACCTTGACTAAATTTTTGAGGCGCATTTCCGATTTTCAATGATTGCAACACGCGTAAAAATGCATTTAAAATAAATCTGCATGACCTACTAAGGAATGTTTGTTGCAGGTATTACACGGCTGTGGAAATAAAATCCCATCATCAAGAAAAAAACCTGAGCTTGATGTTCTAATGTTGAATGGATTATTTGCATATTTAAAAGTTGTACATTTTGAAATTTTGCTGGTCACAAATAAAAGTTGTGGTAATAGCTCAATATTTCTATGAGCATTGAAATCGCATTTATTTTTAAATATGATATAAACTGGGCGATTTACTTCATACTCCATGCTTTTGCCTCATAATGGTATCATCTTGCACATAACTCCCATACTGCGTAGAAGCCAGTTTGATCGCGATTACATTTCGTCCGTTTTGCTTCGCAACTATTTGTACGGAAATATACAAAATACAATTTTTAGATCAAAAACTAGATTTTTGAATGATAACGCTTGAGAAATTATTAAAAGATAAAAGAAAAATTTGCCGTAGGGAGCATGAAGGAAAATTGAGCTCGTAAGATATCAGAAGCTTCGATACATATATTACTATTGTGAAATATGCTATGCACTTTGTTATGAAAGGTTAAGGAAGAAGGGGAGGGGGTTTGTGAAATTATGTTATGTTGCTCATAAACTATAATTTAATTACATGTTTTTAAAAAATGCAGTGAAAAAGGTGTTTATGCTCTTTGACAATTTTAATTTGGAATTAATGGACCACTGGGCCTCATCATCTTTTTCAGGTTCCTCACTTGTTAGGATATAATCATGTAATGTGGGAGTAAAATGGATAAAATATAGGGGTACTACATGTTTATTTTATTCATAGAAAGTTACCATCTGTTTTTAGAAACTCATTTCCATCTATTTAGCTTTAAATTTGCAACAAGCACTCGTGGTACTGAATGAAGGTCATCTGTTGTTTTGGAAGATTCTAGGATAAATGTTTCGGTTCGTAACGATGGACATAACAATGGGTTACATCCGATAGGTTACATGTGCCTGCGCCACATATGGTCCGCGGGCCCTAGGTTGGACGCCACTTTCTTATAAACTGAAATTTTCACGTGTGGTAATTTATTCACAAAAGAGTAATAATTTGACAGAAAATTGGACATTTAATAGCAATGTGTATTTAAATATTGCAGTTTCATTGATTTTGATGAACAGTTATAAACTGATTTTCATCATAAAATCTTTATCACATGTTTGTCAACAGTAAATATTTTTTCTTGAGCTCTGACTCAACAGCAACCCTTTGGAACTTCGTTATATTTCGTCATTGTGTTGTGCCAAATCACGTTTAGCCCATGAGACTTGAAAGCAAACTGACTAAAATTATGTATGTATAAACATAAAGACAATCAATTTCAATAGATTTTGACTTCATGACGTAACGCGGAAAAGATGTTTTAACTATGAATACGCCCACTTTGAAAAAAGTATTGGTTATATGGCGTGATTTCATCAGCATTTTTAGTTGCTGACGGTTATGGGTGATTATGGAAATTTTGACTAGAAAAAAATATTTTTTTTCTTTTGCTGACACTAAAGAACATTGTGCCGAAGATACAAAAGCTGGCTTTGTTTCATTTATTTCTCATGTTTTATACATAAGAGTTTCAGAGCATTCCTACTGCGGAACAAATTACCCAGCTTTCTCAGTTTCTGGAATAGGGTTATGTATTTAACATGATATGTAATCATTATACAGACCTGAGAAAACAATTGATCCACCCCTTTCTATTTGAATACTATTTACATTTAACATTCTACTAACCACGCGTAAAATAAGCCAATTAATACTAATGTAAAAGTGACGATCCACAGCAGGCTATGAAACTAACTTGATTGGTCCAAGTCAATTTATTAGTCCCCAACGAAGATCAGAAGTCTTCTTAAAATTGTTTATAACCTTCACAGCAAAAAATAACCGACTGTTTTTCTTTTTACAGTACAATACTGGTGGCAGAGGTTCCAGTTTAAGACGGTAAAATGCAGTGATAAACTGTAAAATTGCTAATTTTAGTTTATTACTGTGCATTTTACAGTTTTGATCTATGACCTCTTCTGCCAGTATTATACTGTAAAACAACAGTTTATTTTTTGCGGTGTTCCAAATTATACACTGCAAAAAATAAACTATAATACTGACAGCAGAGGTTTGAGTTCAAAACTAAAATAAAATAAAAACTGCACAGTAATAAACTAAAATTAGCAATTTTATAGTTTATTACTGTTAAATTAGCAATTTACAGTTTATTACTGTTCATTTTACAGTTTCAAACTGGAACTTCAGCTGCCAGTATTATACTGTAAAAACAAGTTTATTTTTGTTGTATAGGTGCTTTCAATAAATTGTGTAAAATACCTGCATACCTAAAGATATATTAAACGGTTATTTTTCCAAAAAACCATATTAGCTTTTGATCCAAAACGCTTAAAACAATGACAGAACTTAATTAGAATTTCATTCTGATTTAAGTCTTTTGAGTTTTATGCTGAACAGTTTAGAAATAAGTTTCAATCGAAAATCTATTTTAACAAAAAAAATTTAAGAACAATGTAATTAAATGCTCTATATTCCATTTTCCGATTTAGCTATGCAAACCTTTTTAGATCCATTATTTTTGTTGTGTACTTTAATGCAACTTCGAACTCGGTGTAAAGCGCGTTCTAGACAGTCGTTCATTTTCCTTCGTCTAAAAATCATACATACTTTTTATCTCATATTCTGCAATGATTCACGCATATCAGGTAATACTTTATTATTTGATTCATTTCTTCGTTTTTCAATCAGCTTTCCAGTATAATAATGTTGAAGATATCTTAGACATGTTGAGTTTTTGTTTTCGTTCTGCATTGTCTCTTTCAACCGTTATGTTATGTTATTATTTTAAAGGAAACTATTTTTAATTTTTTTATTTTGCTCTATATTTCAGTGTCTGGCCTATAACAATATCCTGAAGATCGCAAAAGGACGCTACAATGACACCACAGCTGCCGAAGTTTCGAATCTACGACATCAGCAATCTCACAAGAAGGAGCAATTGGCTCACGTTAGCGTCATCATTCTGAACTATTTTCTGAGACATGAAAACACATGTAATAATGATACCATTCTTCAGGGGTATATTGGAGATTGCCAAATTTATGGTGAATGCCGGACAAAAGTCTTAGCTCAATTTTCAAATGCGAAAAATGACACGATAACTGATAAAGATGCCGTTGAGAAAATGTTAAGACAAGTGAGATATGGTTACGAACCCCTTCCCAATCGAAAGGTAAGAGCCTTCTTAAAATCTCTTTAAAATTAATATTGATGCTTTTGTGCTTTTACAAGTTAATATTATGTGTAGTGTAAACGTTGTAAGTATATACTGTCCGTCTTTGAAAACCACGCCTAGCACTCGCAAACAGTTCCACTTAAAAAAGGGTAGATGGGTTGTTGGTGATAACTTTCCAAAGCTTTCAATTCAAAATTTACATTTGCTATATCCTTTTGACATATTCAACTATACTATTTATTTGAAATTAGCATTGTCCCACATTGTTTGATACGGCTCAAAATGCTTTTTTTTCCTTACCCTTATTCCCCAGTAGCACCAGAACGTTCAAATTTGGTGCAAAAATGGTGTTATTGGTCAAATGACGGTGCTAAGTGTCCCTTGAACGTTATATTCGACGTGCAAAAACAGTAATATTATCACGGTGTCATTTCAGTGCTTAAGGAACGTGATATTTGACATGTAAAAACAGTAATATTATCACGGTGTCATTTCAGTGCTTAAGGAACGTGATATTTGACGTGCAAAAACAGTAATATTATCACGGTGTCATTTCAGTGCCTAAGGAGGTGCTTAATTTCTCAGAATTGAGGTCGTTAATTGCTGCTTTTTAGAAAGGGGGGAGGAATCATATCTGCAGAAACTTTAAGTTTTATCCTAAACAACTCTTTCTCCCAAGATCCTAATCAGATTTACAAGCATTTCAGTAAAAAAACATTATATTCATACTAATAAAATGATATGATTTACGCCCTTAGTCTTTCATAGATGGCGCCTCCTGCAAAAAAAATTTCCTTTTAAAGTATTATTTTTCTCCCTCGATAAGATCAAGTAGCGTCTAGTGGTTAGCGTGTCCTGCTAGAGTCGCAAGGGCCCCCTGTTCGAATCCCGCGGAATGAATATATTAAATTCAAAGTAATTAAACAATCAATAATTAAATAAAATAAATTAATTAAGTAATTAAATAATTAAAACCAAGATGGCGACGATCATGGATCAAAAATGGCGGATCAAAAATGACGTCACTGTTAAAACACGTCACGGCACCGGATAGTGGGGTATACGTAGTATACTCTTTTAGCTGGGGAGCACTGAAAACAAACGTATTTCCAGAACCTAAATATAACCTATCATTCCACGTTCAAAACTAGGACAAAAAAAGGTGGTCAACACCAGATTTCGACGTGTCATATTACCATCGATCGATGAGACACATAGACGTTGACAACACGTGCTACGAGAACGTGTTTTGAACGTGCCGGCTGGTGCGCTCTGTACGTGTTGCAGAACGTGTTTTGAACGTCTTTGTGCTGCTTGGGTTGTTATCTTACCTAACACACCTATTTTGGTAAGATCACAGAAGACCTGACGCATGCGTAAATGCGCGGATGTGTTTTACCTAAGAAGATCAGACAGTATATGTCGATATATGTTGTAAACGTTATCATCTTTGCGGGAGGCAGACGAGGGAGAACAACTTTTAGGTGAACAAATGGGGAAAAATATATAACTGGGCTGTCCCAAAAGTTCGTAAACACTTGCAAAAAATTGATAACAAAAACAGCAAAAAATTATTTGTCAAAATAAAGATCATTTTCCAAGACATTCTGCAAGCTTCGGAGTCTGGTCAAAGTACCATTTAGCCGGCTTCAAATCAAAGATATCTTGACACGCTTCCTCGAATGTTTACGAACTATTAGAACAACCTAATACATGCACGAGTTTTGTGGTTACAAGACGAAACAGTTTTTACAAGTTTGTAATGTACGAAGCTTATTTTGATATAAGTAGTAAACACTTGCCTTTCTGTGGCAGACAAATGAGATAAGTGTAATTATATGTAAAAATAGTAAAATATATTACATGCCTGAATTTCAGTGTCTCAAGACGAAACAGTTATAAACTTCGGAGCGTTAGCTGTAGTCACAATGAAATTTTGACACCCACGAGATCATTGTGACTGCAGCTTGAGTTCCTGCAGCAAACATTCCCTTGAAAACATCGGGCTTCTAATATCCACCAGCAAATGTAGGCAATAAAGTGTGCAACTAATGCGGCATAACAGTGTTCTTACTCAATAAGATTTTGATAAATTACATTAATGTTCATTTTTTCTCTGGAAATAGTGCATTACACGCACATCGAGTTTGGAAATTTCTCTTTATTGTTTACGCTCACTGTTTGGGTAGTCCCAATCCAAACATTTAATAGGTATTTAGATTAAAACAATATATACATTTTATGAATTCTGATCATATTACCTAAAACTAATTTGTCTCCTTTTCTTTACTTTTATTATGATATTCGTCGTATAGTTCAAAATAAGTTAAGACAATCATCTAATTTTCTCCCTAAAACGTAAACAGCTGCTTTAACTTTAAAATTTAAATAAAGTAATTGATTATTTTAAATCAAATTTTTTAGGCCACAAAATGTTTTTCTTTAATTTTATACCTCCTGTTATTTGTTACCCTGAGAATAAAATATAAAATTTAGCAACGCTTCTCGAAGAACATAATCTTCGACATAAATTTGGAATGTTTCTGGGATAGCTTCAAGTCATTTCAGTTATAAGTCTTGTCTTTTCAGAATTTCAACTAATTAAAGAGACACTTACATAACGTCTGTTCTTTTAATCTTTGATTAAATCCCTTTCAGTAATAAATTATCAAATGTAGCAAGAGTTCTTCAAAACTTAAGCAAAGTTAAGCTACTAAATGCAGCTTTCTTCAATCTACTAAAAGGTTTAAGGCTACTAACCCACCCTCATTCCTTATGTAAATTAAATTTTTCTTTTGCTACATATTTCACCCTGTCTCTTTTTTGAGACTGATTTATAACCACCTGTTCTGGGAATAGAAATTTTCTTTAGGCAATCTATCTTAACTCATCATTTATCCCAACTGCCATTCAGTTATTATAAATAGTTACTTTTTTTTACATGACTATTGCTTCCAAGAAGACGTAAAGAAACCGCAAGGTAAAGTCATCCATCGCTGCCGGGAATGATTTTCGTAGAAAATCAACAAAAAAAGAAAAAAAGAAAAATAATAACTTATTAAAGAATGTAAGAAAAGAAAGGAGAAAGTAGTTAGCTTTTTAATTACTATTTATGTGTATAAATTATAAATCAATTGAGTATAAGAAAAAGTACAGAATATTTGTTTTTTCTTCCGTGTTTCAATTTCTTTTGTTGTTGCTTCGATGTCTAACAATGAGAGCTCTACAGCACACACACACACATTTAACCCTTTATGCCCCGATGGGACTCATAAGTCCAGCTTATATTAATTTAGTATTATGAATCCTATATGGCTGGAATCATGCTAAAGCTTTTAAGTACCACTCCTTGTACTTTGCTGAGGGCCGGCAGATGGTACTTGCACTCGGAAACAGTTTTCTTAGGGGCCCTAAGGCGTAGGTGGCCTTAGACCCTACTGATTTTCAAAATTTGTTAAATTAATTTGGAAAATAAAGGGTTAAGTATAGGTATGTTACAACTTCTATTTATTAAAAGGAGAGGTTTGTTTACATGTATGTCTGTGTTTTTCTTGTCGTGGTCTGCAAATGAGCCGGTAGTACTTACAGCTATGCGATTCGACTCACGGGTAGTTTGAATCTCGAAAACGTGCACCTAAAAGAAAAGGTCTAGATATATTTTTATTTTTTCAAGACGACGAGTTTCTTTTTAATTCTGAATGCTGCCATCTTGTTCACAACATATGTGTAGAAAGCATGACAATGAGCACCTTTCAAATAAAAATGTGTTATTTCATTGAGAGATGAAGTTCTAGTAGCGTCAATTTTAGACTAAAGTGCCAAAAATAAAAAAATAAATGATTTTTTCCCCCAAATTCCCTTGTTGAAATCTTAGTTAGTAGTTTTTAATTTTATACTCAACATTATTAAGTCTATTTAACATCTTTTATACAATGTCAGTTACACAATGAGAGCTGAAGGAATAACCAGTTTTGTTTTCATTTTAAAGTATTTTCTACGTCTTAAAGTTAGTTCATTAAAAATATTTTTGCTTAAATTTATTCCCTCGGTGAAATGGTTATTAATTTCAAATTTTACAACCAATATATAGCCCGTTTTCATTCAAAGTTTTTATTTCATTATTTGCAACCCGTCTAGTTGCTAGATATTATTTTTAACTTGTCATAAATTTATACTAATCAATCAATCTTCAAATTGTATAGACTTTTTTAGCAGTATTGGGGAAAAGTACTAATAATATGTTTTAGCCATAAAACATGTATTCAATCAGTTAAGTCGAAACAAATTAAAACTAACTCGAAATCATAACTCTATAACCATTATTAGTTTTTGATTCAAGCCATTATGGTCTTTAAAAACCTTTTACTCACTTAAATTTTTGCTAATGCGTTCTCTACTCCTTAGGATTTTTCTTTTTCGAGACACGAGTTTTGAATTTTTTTTTAAAGATTTTCATGTAGTACAAAAATTTGTATGTGGTTCGCACAAGTTCAATGCCAACATATCTGGTTTGGGAAATATTCATTTTTTAATAAGTTTATCTACAAAAATGTTAAATAAAATTCAGCAAATTATCAAATCGTTTCATGCTAAACTCTCAATTAATCTGTAATGTTAAATCATTTTAAACAATTCATAAATATTAAAAACTATGTATTTTATAATAGCTTTTAAAAACTTCCAACTTTTTTAATTAAAAATGGGTTTGACAAACTGATTTGTTCCCCTCAGAATCAACTTAACATTGGATTTTTTTTTTCTTTTAAGACCATTTATTTAATATTAGCTTCTTCAAAAAAATAAACCTTAAATTTAAGGTTAAGAAGTAATTTGAATCACTATTAAAAATCACAACATCAGTTTTTACTTCCAAGTTCGACTGGGAAAAAATACATGTTGATAACTAAACTTTGTGTAACATGTAGAAAATGCATCAAGTTTTGCTTAAATTTTTATTTTTAATTTAAAACCGTGTTACTTGATTCTTATTAAAAATATAATATTGAAAAAGTATTTTAAAGGTAAAATTTATTTTTTCTATAGATTCATTTTGAATTATGCTGGACTTTTGATCAACCCATTTTAAATGAATAAAACACGCGTTTTTAATTTAAGAATTTTTTCGTTTACAGAGCAAAATATATTTTCTTTTGCAGCAGACTATTTTCATTAGTTACTATTTTGATCTTTTTTACTAGTATAATTAGCATCATCATAGTTGAAACTAAGTTTTAATTAAAAAAGAAAAAAGCAGCAATTTTTAATGTTATTTATCAGTTATTTTTTGTGAGACTAAAGAGTGCAAATACAAAATGTTCAAACTTGTTTTTTAACTTTTGTTTCTAACTTTTTTAAACGATAGAAATTCCTTTAGTACTTATTTATTTTAGTGAAGCAAAATAGTAACTGAGCTTTTCATTCATCCTGTGCTGATATTTTATTGTCTTCTTTATCAAGAGTGAAAATGTAAAATCAATTTTCACTAAAATTTCTGAAAAACTAAAAGCTATTGATTGAGGCAACAAAAGCTGGCGTCATTTGTTGCTCATTGAATATACTAAATTCGGTTTCTACTATAATTAATTGCACGGAATTTAAATACCTCTGACATATAGCTCTTGATTCTATAAACATTTTTTAAATGTTTATATCAATGGGAAAAAATATTTGCTGTTATTTTATCATTTATTACTCGCTATTATTTATATGTTTCTAAGTTTTTTCTATTCTTTTGATTTGTTAGGTTTAATTTATAATGGTTTATCTGAATTTTTTAAATTTATAATTGATATTTTACTGACAAGTATATAATGTCAAGAATTTTGGGTGTCAAGAGCACAAATATTTTAAGATAATTGTTTTCGATTTGGACGAGATCGTGAAGTAGTCAAGTTCCCAAATCTGATTCTTTCTTCATTTTCTCATTCTGACTCTGAGTTCGTTAAGGTTTGTGTTTCCAATGTCTGAAGGGTGTTCCCGTTTGACCTGCAAGACCTTTATTTTCGCTACCGTTCGTTCTATATACATACTTCCAATTGCAAAAATGCTCAACATAAGGTGCGTAGTTGAGATAATAAAAGTATGAAGCAAAAAAAAAAAGTGAAAAAGATACAAAATCTAACTTTTTTTCCGGTTTTAGGTCCCCTTGCTTATACTTAAGCACAAAATTTCCATTGGGAAATAATTCTAGCCCAAAAAAAGAGAAAGATTTACGATTAAAACTCAAAGAGATATTCGAATTCAAAATTTTAAGGTGCCGTGCAGAAAATGAAATCGGAGCATATCACCCTTTCATTAGAATAACGAGTTGTCGAGGTAAAAAACAAAATATTTATATTTTTCATTGTTATTGAAAACTTAATGCAAATGTTATACTATGATCTTCAAAAGCACTCTCCCCACAAAAAGCCCTCTGTATATTCTCACTATAGAAAAAAAAAAAAAAACATCTGTACCTAAAACTAATTAATTCGGTAGTAAGTACACGCAATTTGTTTACTGTTTTTTTTTTCGCCCACTACTTGCGCGTTATCACTAAATTTTACTATAAGTTAATTCCTTGATCATTTGCTACCATGAGATAATTCGTCAGAATGATTTCATTTCACGAAAAACTTATATATGATTGTATTATTGATGTAAATTTATCAGTTCAAGAAGTACTGAAAAGATGCCAGATTATCAGAAAAAATAAAAAGTCACAGAACTAACTTTGAAACTTCTTTTAGGGTATAAAAAATGAAACTTTCAAGAGAAAGGAAATCAAAGAGCTCTAAGGAAATGCAAAACTTAGATTTGACGAATGGGAAGCTCTTGAACCCAAAACGTGTTTAGAATTGAGAGTTAAAGAACAGAACTTCAAAAGTAAGGAAAGGACATTCGCCTTCATATCACTTGTGGGCGAAGACAAGAAAACGAAACGTATTTTGCAAGTCGATGTTACTCTCTCTCTTTCTTTTTCTTTCTCCCTTAAGGGGTAGCCAAATTGAAGTTTTTACGACTGCAGTAAATTCTAGCGAGAAAAAATGAATTCAATTTATAAATGCTTGCCATCGATACAACCCATTGTTAAAAATAATTGCTTGCTTACTAAAAACATTACGCTACACTTTTTTAAAGAAATTCTTGGATAAATTTTAGTTTTTACTACTACACCTGATATCAATGCTGAAGAAGGAAATTAAATTTGAAATTTCTTTCCATAGATACGCATTCTTGAAAAAAAAAAACTTGATTTCTGGACAAAAAAAAAAAAAAAAAAATTTCAAGATACTTGCTAAAATTACTGGATAAATTAAATATTTTGCAACTGGGTCTAATGTGACCCAGAATTCTGAAATAAGAATTATAACTTTAAAATGTTTCGTGGAAATACATAATTTTAACTTTCTTTCTTGAACTTTTAAAATTAGCTTCTTTGTAGAGGCATTTTTTTAGAATTAATTTTGAGTGCTAAATTTGGGTCGATTTCTATGAGGTCCTGTTGTTACTTTTATGAATTTTTTGTTATTATTTATTATTTACTCATTACATATTATTTAAAGTTTAATTGAATCATTTACGTTAATAAAATATTATTGAAATACTTTTTGTTTAAAGGTTTATAAAATATAACATTCTATTGAGCGACAAAGAAATGAGACGCTGATAAACAGTTTGAGTATCATAGCGCTTATAAATGTTCACTACTTAGCCACTGATTTATAAAGTTAACTGAATAGCAGCGGTTTATTGCTAACAATTAGGTGTCATGAAAGACACATATTTCAACAAATGCTTCTCGAGAAGGAAACATAAAAGATGTCATTGTTTCTTGTCTTTCAAAGATTTCATGTCGTACTTGTGTGAGATTTTAGTATGGCTCTGTATAAGCAGTCTGCTGGAGGGTAATGACATAAGTAAATAAATGTCAAGCAATAAAAAATTAGAGCTTAAAAACTCAAATATTGATTGTTAATCGCTCAAAATGGCTTTCTGCATTTCCCCACTTCTCCTTTCTGAATGTAAAAAATGGAATCTAGTTCTTTTGGTTTGTGTAGCTCAATAAAAAGTACGTGTGAGGGGGTGTTCATTTTTGATAATGGAATTTCAATATTACGTAAAAGACCATTTTATATAAATCTTCCGTATCGTAAAAACATATTTGAAGAAAATATAGTTTTTTTTAATTATTTTTTAAAAGTAGACACGAGAGTTATATAAATAATATTATACTTGACGTATTTGTGCATTAAGTAGCACAAATTGCGGGTGAACAGTTTTGAAAAAAAAAAGTTCTTCAGTTCACTGTAAATATCACACATGATATTAAGAGCCGTTTTTTTTAAGAATCAGGCAGTCAAAAAACTTGACATTTTTTATTTTGCTGAAAATTTCAGAATATGGTCTTTATTTAAAATTATTAAACACGTGTTTTTTTATTTTTTCAAAAAAAAATTTTTTCTTTCCGTTTTGGGAGGTCAAAGTTGGACTTTGCTCATTTTTTTAATAAAAACATGCCAACTTAGATGAGCCAATACTTTTTGCTTTAGGAGTGAACCGTGGAACTGACAATTATTTTGTGTTCTACTATATTCCCACTAACTGTAAGTACATAAATATTTGTGGACGACTCTTGGCGCAAAGGTCAGAGGTCACTCAAAGTTGAAAGAAAAATAGTTTTTAATGCAACTTTGACCGACCAAATCTTCTTATGGAAACGGTGCACCACGGTAGTGTATATATCAGTAAATACCCACCAAAGAGTAGTATCCAAAAACATAAAGATATGTGAGGTTGATATTTTGCTCATCGAAATATTTGACTCTGAAGTTGCAGAAATCGCAAAATCACGTGACTTTAAGGGTCATTATCTCCTTGCACCATGAGTGACCAGATACAAAACTAGTTGGAGTAGAAGCCTTTCTTGTCCCAGAAACACAATCCGTTAACAATCCTATGGTTACTCTTACAGTTTTTGCATAATTCGACTCTAAACTGTGAAAAATGAGTATTTTTCGGCGTTAAGAAAAAAGGCCAATTACCTGTTTTAAAATAGGTACTAGCTGCGTGGCCCGGCGTTGCACGGGCTGTAATGTAGTGAAAACAGTTTGAGAAAACTACTCGCCGCCAAGGCGGCTCGCCTTTAAAGTAATGAGAAAAGTTTAAATAGTTTACTCGCCGTCAAGGCGGCTCGCCTTTACAGTAGCGAGGAAAGTTTCGATAAACTACTCGCCGCCAAGGCGGCTCGCCTTTAAAACACCAAGGAAAAGTTAAACAAACTACTCCCCGCTAAAGCGACTCGCTAAAAAGCTTTCCTGCATCAAAGAATCAATCGCGTTTATTTGCTCATGCTTCCTCAAAAAGAAAGACGATGTCAAGTAGCGCATACTTAGCACTCTCCCTAAATAACATATAAAATTCCTTACCAAAAAGAATTATTTCCAAACCGCTTCCTTCCTGTAAAATTAATTGCAAAACTCTAAACGAGAAAGTTCTTTTAATATTTGGATCGCAGCCAAAAAAAGTCCCTTCTAAAAACAGCAATTGCAATTTTATTTATAAACACATTTTCAAAATGGTACCAGAGAAAAAATATGTCATTAATAATTAGAATAAAAACAATTGTTAGAACTTTGTTATAACACGTATTCAACATGACAATGGAAAAAAATAACATTCTTTCATTTTAAAAAGTTCAATTTAATTAACGTTTTAATTTAAAACCGCAACGGAAAGAAATAAATATTTTGGAATTTTAAAATAGTTCAATAAGTTAATTAACGTTTTTATTCAAAATGGCAACGGTAAGAGATAATGTCTTAGAATTTTAAATAGTTCAATAATTTAATTAACGTTTTAATTCAAAATGGCAACGGCAAGAAAAAAATATCTTGGAATTTTAAATAGTTCAATAATTTAATTAACGTTTTAATTCAAAATGGCAACGGTAAGAAATAAAAGTCTTGGAATTTTAAATAGTTCAACCATTTAATTAACGCTTTAATTTAAAATAGGTACAGAACGAAACAAAATTTTTGGAATTTTAAATAGTTCAATACTTTAATTAACGCTTTAATTTAAAATGGCAACGGAAAGAAATAAATGTCTTGGAATTTTAAATAGTTCAACCATTTAATTAACGCTTTAATTTAAAATAGGTACGGAAAGAAACAAAAGTTTTGGAATTTTAAATAGTTCAATAATTTAATTAACGCTTTAATTTAAAATGGCAACGGAAAGAAATAAATGTCTTGGAATTTTAAAAGTGCAAAGAATTTAATTAACGTTTTAATTAATATCTCAGCAAATTAACGTCGTACAATTACGCGGTTGGTCTTATTGTCTTCCTTAGAAAATTTCGAATCGAATGGTATTATGTTTGATTCTCTACGCTCAGCGGTTTTTGAGGAGTTCAAGCTTCAGACGGACAGACAGACAGACAGACAGATAGACAGACAGACAGACGCGGACAGATTTTAATAGTAGTAATTGCTATTATTTGTAGCATTATTATATCCCAACTTCCTAACTAGCTAAAATGGCATCTACAAATGGTTATACAGTTGAAACCAAATTGAAAATGAATTGTCGAAAATACTCAGTATACGTCAAAAACCATATTTTTTTATTTGTCCAGGCGACGTTTTTCTTTGTTACAGCTCTTTATTCCGTTCTGTTCCAACATGGTATGCAATTTATGTACTTCTTGTCGTTCTAATTGCTGTAAAACTAGAAAGTAATGTATCTTAAGTCTGATATAAAGTAATTTCTCTTGTCATATCAAGTTTTTAATGTAAAAGAATATTTTGAAATGGATAATAAACCTAATCTAAAAAAAACGTACTTGTTCAGCTGAGCCCTCTTTCTCGATGTCATGAATGTCATCAAAAATTTCCCGACCTGCACCGCGGGGCTTTAATGTACCAAGATTTTTAAGAAGTGACATTCTGCTAAAGTTACATTCTGCAGAGCATTCTGCTTCTGATTTGTGAAAAAGTTGAGTTTTTGATGACATTTACAACATCGACCAAGAGGGCACAGCTGAACAGAAGTTTTTTTTTTTTTTTTTTGGATTATGTTAATTGTCCAATTCAAAATATTCTTTTAGCATTATAAACTTGATATGACAGGATATATTGCTTTATATCAGACTTAAGATACATTGCTTTCTTGTTTTACAGCAACTAGAACGACAAGAAGTACATAAATTGCTTACCATGTTGGAACTGGAACGGAATAAAGAGCTGTAACAAAAAAAACGTCGCCTGGACAAATAAAAAAAATATGGGTTTTGACGTATACTGAGTATTTTTGACAATTCGTTTTCAACTTGGTTTCAACTGCACAACCATCTTTAGATGCCATTTCAGCTAGTTAGGAAGCTGGGATATAATAATGCTACAAATAATAGCAATACCTATTTTAAAACAGGTAATTGGCCTTTTTTCTTAACGCCAAAAAACACTCATTTTTCAAAGTTTAGAGCCGAATTATGCAAAAACTGAAAGAGTAGCCATAGGTTTATTAACAGATTGCGTGTCTGGGACAAGAAAGGCTTCTACTCCAACTAGTTTTGTATCTGGTCACTCATGGTGCAAGGAGATAATGACCCTCAAAGTCACGTGATTTTGCGATTTTTGCAACTTCAGAGTCAAATATTTCGATGAGCAAAATATCAACCACACACATCTTTATGTTTTTGGATACTACTCTTTGGTGGGTATTTATTGATATATACACTACCGTGGTGCGCCGTTTCCACAAGAAGATTTGGTCGGTCAAAGTTGCATTAAAAAACTATTTTTCGCACAACTTTGAGTGACCTCTGACCTTTGTGCCAAGAGTCGTCCACAAATATTTAGGTACTTACAGTTAGTGGGACATAGTAGAACATAAAATAATTGAGTTCCACGGTTCACTCCTAAAGCAAAAAGTATTGGCTCATCTAAGTTGGCATGTTTTTATTGAAAAACATAAAAGTCCAACTTTGACCTCCCAAAACGGAAAGAAAAATTTTTTTTGAAAAAATAAAAAAACACGTGTTTAATAATTTTGAATAAAAACCATATTCTGAAATTTTCAGCAAAATAAAAAATGTCAAGTTTTTTGACTGCCTGATTCTTAAAAAAAAACGGCTCTTAAGCCCAGGCAAATACCATGATCTCATTAAACTTGTAAATACGATTGAATTGTTAAAAAACATAACTACAGTGCTTAATTTTTTTGAGCGAAACTATGTTATTTGATTTTGGTTTTAGAGTTATCTTTCAAAAAGATTGCAACATTAAAATAAATACCTTTTAAAATTCTCAAACAAAAGCATAATTTACAAATAACATGTCTTTGATTTTTGTCGCGATTTCGTTAAACAGAAATGGTTATGATTTGATTTTTATTTCTCCCTCTTTCTTTCCTTTCTTTTTTTTTTTCATGTTGTATTAAAGAAGGAAAAATTTTCCGTGCATCTTGCATTATTCATCTTTCCTTATTAAACTTTAACGAAGTATTTAGGTTAGTTTTTAAAGTTAATTTATTGTATTAAAAATAATTTCAAAATTCTCAACAGAAAGCCAATTTACTGACACTAGGAGACAGACATGTCATTTCAGAGTTCAGGGGGGGGGGTCAATTGCCCCCCCCCTACTTGACTTTTGGAAATCTATGTATTTACATGTACGTAGGCGTTGTTTTTGCCATTTTTCGCAATTTTACATTGTGTATACATCCTTCGCCCCCCCCCCCCTGGAAAAATTAAAAATGACGGTCCTGCTAGGAAAAGAAATTTGGAAAACTTTTGCTAATAAACAATAGTTTAAGTTTATTTTACCAATAAATTGCGAAAAAAAATTTTAATTTTAAGCTTCACAATTTTCATTAAGTTTTAGAGTAATTATGAATTTTCAAGAAAATATATGCGCTTAGAATGCGATTTTGAAAAAAACTTTTTTACTTAACATCATATTTTACAATCAAAGATGGCAACCACTCATTCTCTGTAATTCAGCCCTCATTTCTTACCTATACAAGGTTGCTAATAAAGAAATACTTCCATGCAACTTACAATGTAGCTAAAGTTTTCAACGATCCCCCATCTGTATCTCGAAGATTATTGCTATCATGTGGGCAATGTTTTGCAATTCAATCTGAAAGTTACAATGGAAATCAGTTAATTAGAACAACATTTTATTCATAGTGTAAACTTTAAGACATTATAATCTTCTGTTCTTTTGGACATAGACAAACACTCACAGAATTGAATCTCTGACAAAGACACATTTCACTCTAATTTAAAACCATTCACTACATGAAAAATAAATATTTCACTGCGGCCTTGAATGGAACGAATTCTAGAAATAGTTTCTGTAACAATAGAGCCATAAATCACGGTAAGAAAGTAGTTCAATGTTAGATAAATAAAGGATTACTCCAGATGCATGTAAAGCAAGTAAATAATTATGAAAAATGAATGACGATAAATTACATGCGAATTACTTATTCCTCAGATGTGCTTCGACAAAGCAGTAAAATATGTTAAGCATTTATAGCCGCAGAGAAAATCTTAAATAGAGAATGGATCTTAAGGTATCATCACTACCAAATTCGCCTTATTAAGTAGTTTTTTTTTCATATAATTTATAAATATATAATATATTTAACAATATCATATCCACCGGAGGAAATGGGGGGAGGGATAGGTTGGCTAAGCTATCTTTATCTTCTTCTTTTTTATTTAAATTTGTTAAAACTTTCAAACTTGGCAAATTACCTATTGTTTGGCCTCGTTGCGATAATACAAAAATACTCTAAGAGCATGTGCTACGCTTTTAAGCCACAGTAGAGCAGTCATTGTGTTCCTTAAATAGGCAGATACATCATTATTAAAACTTGTATTAGATCCACAGTCTAGATTTAACGAGCTGCTTTTTGCATTTTAGTACTTCTGTTTGTTATAAAGTAGTTTTGACTCTAAGCGTTTCAGCCTTAATTCAAGACGTTATTTGTTGTTTTAGACTTAATTATGTGTACAGAGTTTATAAAAGCTGTCAAATTGCACTTTACAATTGTCTCAAAATAGCAGTCAAGGTTACTTAAATATTATTTTGATTTTTTTCAGGATCTCGACATATTTTCCTACATTCTCTTGTGATCTTTTGTCGTCTTATACGTTAGCAAAATGCTACTGAGTTGATTGCACCAAGTAGCAGAATTCATAATTTCTAGCACATGTCTTTTGAAGGGATTCAGATGTTGCACTGCAAGAAATGAACCGTTGTTTTTACAGTATAAAACTAGCAGCAAAAGTTCCAATTTAAAACTGTAAAATGCACAGTAATAAACTGTAAAACTAGCAATTTTATAGTTTCTTACTGTAAAGTTAGTAATTTTACAGCTTATTGCCGTAAAATTTAGCTGTTATACTGTAAAAACAACAGTATAATACTGGCATCAGCTGTTCCTGTTTAAAACTGTAAAATGCACGGTAGTAAACTGTTAAATTAACAATTAAGGCTCGACCGATGCATCGGCGCCGATGGTTGAAATTTTTTCCATCGGCCATCGGCATCGGCCGCCGATGCTAACATGGAAAAAACATCGGCCCATCGGCCTCAAAAATATCTAAATGCCGATGCAAGGCCGATGTTTTTTTTTTTTTTTTTTAAGTTTTCTTAAGAGGGAATTCTATTTTCTCTATTTTTTATTTCACAATTAAAAGTATATTCTGCATGTGGCTTGAAATCGGGCAGCAAACGGGACTAATACAGTTCTGGGTTTTGGAGTTTTCCCGAATCGGGCAGATACCGAAATTTTCACAACACAGCAGACCCTTTCCGAGTGATCGCTTTGATACGAGCATTGAGAATTTCGGCAAAACCTCCGAATAGCGGACCCGGAAGTTTTGTCCGTTATTGGGAGGTGTTCGTTATTAGGGAGGATTATGCTATTTCAGATTTTACCTATGAATTCAGAATTATAATATTGAATATGTACCATTGCCATCTTGCACTACGACACTGATAATTTGTGTATTATTTACAAAATCTCGCTGGAACTCATATCATTTACCTTAGCACTTTTAAATGCTAGCGTGCCTTTTCATTGCAATTATTTACCCCCCCCCCCCCCCCCAATCTCTTTTCCCGTACCTTTCTAATAGAGGCATAAGTTCGCCTGCCTACGCATTTTTCTCCACTGTTCTATGATACTCTATGAGATATTTTCATTGCAAAATTATAATTGTAAATATGTCGACGTACCCCCCCCCTCTATAACTTACTAACTATCATATACTCATTACTCAAGTCTATTTTATTTAAACTATATCAGGGGTGGGATATGATGGATACAATTTCGGAGCAGCTAAAATCCTGTTTTGGAGAGGAAAAATAATTATTTTGAAGCCTACCTGGAGGAAAAAAAACGTCTTGGAGCAGGCTGAAGCAGGAAAATTACAATTTTAGCGCGACTGAAGCAAAAAAAAAAAAAAAAAATGCCATTTTGATGCAAGATTCAACAAAATAAAAAATTAAACTAGGAGCAAAAGTAGCAAAAAAAAAAGGTGCAAGCTGACTCTTTTTTTTTTCATGGTTATTTATTTTTCAATAAAATGAGTTAGGTAATCTGTCGCAATTTTTCACGAACATGCAAACATTTCTGTTCATACATTTTAAGTTTAGCGAAATTCAAGCTATGACTTAGTATTGTGATTTATCTGTTGCCTTTTTAGCCTACTCTCCAGTTAAAAAGAAAAAAAAACAAGAAGTTCTGTCAAGAACTAAACGAGCCTACTTTCCCGTACATCGACATCGGCATTCTCGCATCTAATCATTATTCTCTTGAATATCTGAGACTGAAAATTATGTCAAACATACCTTTTTAGCACTTAGAGATGATTTCGAAAAGCAAAATATACCCCTCTCATCAGATGAAATAGACGCGTAAAAAGTAATTAAGGAATAAATAAAGTTTTGTCGCACCTTTTAAAGAGTGTAACTGTTACAGTTCCTCCGTAGAAAAAATCCTCCATCGTTTTCAAAATAATAATAATAATAATAATAATAATAAAATAAATAATTAATAAATAAAAGAACAAAGAGCATCAAAACACATTTTATCAAAGAAAGAAAAAAAAAAGAAAAAAAAAACTCGTCCATTAATAAAATGTCTCGAACTTCACTTTTAATCCGTTGCCAGTTGTTAAATACATATAAAGAATAAAATGTTCTCGTGAATGAAAAATTTTTGTTACAAAAAAAAAAATCGTCTGCCAAGAAAAAAAAATTATAATAAATAAAATAAAACAATTGAATAAATAAACAAAAAATCGTCTGCACAGTCAGTCATTTTTTTCTGAGCCTGCATTTCCGCCATATTTGCGGAGTCGGAGTCGGAATCAGAGTCCTCACAGAAGATTACTCAGAAAAGTACTTTACAAACATTATTTATCAAAACCATTTTCTTACAAAGTTAGTTTGAAGGAAATCCGACTTTAAGTTCAGGATCAACATTTAACTTAAATTCCCCGTAGACGCTAATGTTAATTTTTTTTCTGAACGGTTCAATATTGAACGAAAAATGGTTCAAATCAAAAAGCAAAATATGGGAATGTATGGGAAAGGCTCTCTGAGATCTTACAAACAAAAAAAAGTTTATTCCATTCGGACGGTTCACTCAAAAGTTATTAGGTGGGGAAAGGTTGCTTGAACGGTTCAATGTTGAACGAAAAAATGCTCAAATGGAAAATTTAAGTACGGTAATGAAGTATCCTTGCTGAGATCCTTCGAACAAAAAAAATTATTTAAATCGGACTGTTCACTCAAAAGTTATTAGGGGTGACAGCTTGATTGAGCTGTTCAATGTTGATCGAAAAATTGTTCAAATCGGAAATGTAAATACGGGAATGAAGTATCCTTGATAAGATCTTTCGAACAAAAAAAAAAGTTTGTTCAAATCGGATTGTTTACTTAAAAGTTAGCATCGCGGGACAGGTTGTTTGAACGGTTCAAAGTTGAACCAAAAATTGTTCAAATCGAAAAATCAAATATGGGAATGAACTGTACTCGCTGAGATATTTCCAACAAAAAACAGTTTATTCCATTCGGACGGTTCACTCAAAAGTTACTAGGTGGAGAAAGGTTGCTTAAACGGTTCAATGTTGAACCAAAAATGTTCAAGTTGAAAATTTAAATACGGTAATAAAGTATCCTTGCCGAGATGCTTCGAACAAAAAAAAGCTTGTTCAAATCGGACTGTTCATTCAAAAGGTATTAGGGGTGACAGCTTGTTTGAACGGTTCAATGTTGAACGAAAAATTGTTCAAATCGAAAATGTTGATACGGGAATAAAGTATCCTTGAAAAGATCTTTCGAACAAAAAAAAAATTATTTAATTCGGACTGTTCACTCAAAAGTTAGCATCGCAGGACAGGTTGTTTGAACGGTTCAAAGTTGAACCAAAAATTGTTCAAATCGAAAAATCAAATATGGGAATGAGCTGTACTCGCCGAGATCTTTCCAACAAAAAAAAGTTGGTCCAAATCGGAATGTTCATTCAAAAGTTATAAGGGGGGACAGACAGACAGACCGACCGACCGACCGACCGACCGACCGACCGATGGACTGACACACAAATTCCCCATCTCAATACCCTACTTTCAAATTTTTTATTTTTCGATATTCACTTTACCTTTTTATTTTTTTAACTTGGCGATATTTATTTGACATGGCGATATTTTTTTAACTTGGCGATATTTTTTGGACTTGGCGATATTTTTTAGATGCATTAACCTACTTCTAATACTTTTTTCGTCTTTCTTTTATTTTTAACGATAAAGTAGGCTAAAAACGAAAAAAGCATTAAAAGCGGTTTAATGCATCATAAAATTATCACCAGGTCCAGAAAAACAGAAATTAAAATTTTTTTAAAAAATTGAAAACTTAAAATTTGGAAAGTAGGGTTTTGAGATGAGAAATTTGAGTGTCGGTCTGTCTGCCCCCCCCCCCCCTAATAACTTTTGAGTGAACATTCCAAATTGTCCAAACTTTTTTTTTTTTTTTGGAAAGATCTCGGCGAATACAGCTCATTCCCATATTTGATTTTTCGGATTGAACAATTTTTGGTGCAACTTTGAACGTTGTACCTGTATACTTGTGCAAAAATATTGTACCTGTATATTTGTGCTTCTTTAACGTTGGATTAAAATTTTTACAACTTTTAACCGCTCAAACTACCTGTCCCGAGATACTAACTTTTTAGTGAACAATCCGATTTGAACAAACTTTTTTTTGTTCGAAAGATCTTATCAAGGATACTTCATTCCCGTATTTAAATTTCCGATTTAAACAATTTTTGGTAAAACATTGAACCGTTCAAACAAGCTGTCACCCCTAATAACTTTTGAGTGAACAGTCCTATTTAAACAAACTTTTTTTTTGTTCGAAAGATCTCGGCAAGGATACTTCATGGCCGGATTTAAATTTTCAATTTGAACAATTTTTTCTTCAACATTGAACCGTTCAAACAACCTTTCTCCACCTAATAACTTTTAAGTGAACAGTCGGAATTTAAAAAACTTTTTTTTTATGTTCGAAAGATCTCGGCGATGACACCTCATTCCATTATTTCGCTTTTTGATTTGAACAATTTTTCGTTCAATATTGAACTGTTCAGAAAAAGACTTAACATTGCACCTACAGGGAAATTTAGTTTAATTTAGATTTTGAAGTTAAAGGCGGATTTCCTTCAAACTATTTTTAAAAAAAAAGGTTTTTGATAAATAATGTATGTAAAGTACTTTTCTGAATAAGCTGCAGTGAGGACTCTGCTTCCGACTCCGCAAGCATGGTAGAAATGCAGGCTCAAAAAAAAAAAAAAAAAAAAAAACGACCCACTCCTAGCATTATAATTTTAGAGCTTTCGACTTCGACTGACGAATCTAATTTTTTAAAACCAACTCCGACACCGAATCTTCGACTCCAACTCCGCCTCTATAAGAGAAATATAGGCTCGGAAAAAAAAGACCGAGTCCTTCTATTAGAATTCTTGTGCGTTTGACTCTGACTCTACCTGTCAACTGCGACTGATGACTCCGACTTTTCAACCCCAACTCTGAATCCTCGACTCTAACTCTGATTCAGCAAATATTGCAGAAATGCAGGCTGGGAAAAAATGACTGACTCCTACTCTAAAGAAATAACCGTGCAGACGATTTTTTTCTTTATTTATTCATTCGTTTTATTTATTATTATTTTTATTTATTTATTTATTTTTTGGCAGACGATTTTTTTGTCTCACAAAAATTGCTCATTTAAGAGAACATTTTATTACTTATTTAATCAATTATTTGTTTTTAATTATTGGCAACGGATTAAAAATGAAATTCGAGACATTTTTTTAGGAAGGAGTTTTTTTTTTTTTTGGGCTTGATAAAATGTGTTTTGATTTGCTCCCTATTTTTAATTCTTTTTTTCAAAACAATTAATTAATTTTTCTACGGAAGAGACTATAGAAGGTTTAAAAGATGCAACACATTCATTTATTTTTTCTTTTTGTTTACTTTTAAAGTTCATCAGATGAAATTGATCAGATGCTAGAATACCGATGTCGATGTACGGAAAAGTAGGCTCGTTTAGTTCTTGACGGAACTTCTTGTTTTGTTTAACTTTATGGTTTAAAAATATCCACTCACACAGTGTAATTTGTTGACTGGTTCAGTTTTTTTTAATGATTAAACAACATAATGGGAAGTTCTTTTACCAAAAGTTTGGTATAAATCTAAATCCTCATTTTATTGCTGAAGTCTTTTTTCTTATGTTTATGTTAAACAATAAAACAGTTGCCTAATTACTAAACACAGTATCTGTTTCAAATTTTTATCTCAAACTTTTCGTACATGTACGCGGAACTTAATTCATGAATAAAAGAGTATATCAGATATTCATGTTACAAAAATCGACAATTTTAATAGGAATTTTGTCAAGTACCACCTATCCGATACCAAATTCAGCATCTTATTTTTTCTCCATCTTTGTTGTATCTTTCTTTGTTAGTTATAAAACACTTTGCGATTATATCACTATCAGTGGTCACCAATTTATGATATTAGTCTGCATTGAAATTAAAATTGATTAGTCAAAAAAAAAAGAAAAAGTAAAAGTAAAAAACACATTTGGAACATCGGATTGCAGCTAAGAAAGTATCTTCATTACTACACCTAGTACGAATGAATTCTCAACTTACTGCGTCTCTCTCTCATATAATTTTTGACGAGTGGTAGTAAAATAGAAATTTAGGCCCAAAATCTGAATGACTGAAAAATAATTAGAATGAAATGAATATATGACCCATCATATCTCTTATAAACATTTATTTTTCTAATCATTTGGTTTTTTTTAACCATCGGCCATCGGCCGATGGAAGAGGAAAAAAATCGGCCATCGGCCATCGGCCAACTTTTAACAATTGGCCAACAATCGGCATCGGCCCATCGGCCAAAAAATGCCATCGGTCGAGCCTTATTAACAATTTTAGTCTATTACTGTAAAATTAGCAATTTTATAGTTTAGTACTGTAAAAGTAGCAATTTTAGTGTAAAATCAGCAATTTTTACAGTTTATTACTATAAAATTAGCTGTTATATACTGTAAAAACAACATTCATTTCTTACAGTATGGGAAAACACCATCTCAACATGACTGCACAAAGTTTAAAATCATTTGCCTTAAACGATATTCAAAGTTCATATTTATAATATACTGTGAAAGATGACGAACTAAAACAATTAAACTGAATTTTTAATGACTTTAAAAGACCGAAAATTGACCTAAAGACACAAGTCACCCTGCACAGTAAAAATTAATGAATGAAAAATAAAGCCTGTCATTCATTGAGCTGTTTCCTAATGTATCATTTGATCCTAATGTTTCAAAAACGAGGATTCATTTGAAGTACAGTAATTTTTTTTCAAGTTATTAGTGTTCATACGTTATGAGATTTTTACCGCACAGATTAAAAAAAAATCAAGTCTTTATCCCTTATCTTTAAGCATGCAACCAATTTCAAGCGTACCTGTCTTCAAACGTTAAACCTACTGTTTAATATGCAATTAAATACCATCTCATGTTTATCAGATAGCTTTCATATTGCTTGCAGCAAATTCCTAGGCAACAGTGAGCTCTTGATTAGCATTCACGCCCATCTGACCGGTGCTCAAATTACTAAAAACGTAACGCTAGCATCTGTCATGACATAAATGACTCGACCCATTGATTCAACTGTGTCGAGTTTAAGTCCAGTCACCTCTGAAGCAGTTCACTCCAAGGGCAAATCGACGTCAAGTCATTCAGTTCACGGTCAAGGTCAGCATGTGGACGTCTTTTTGAAACATGAAGGTTCAGCTAGATTTAAGCAAATGAGTGCTTAAATGTATCTAGAATGATCTATGATGAGTGATGAAAGTTTTGTACGTGATTTAGATTCATGAATTATAAAAACTTTCTTATAGTTTGTGATTAAGAGTGGTAACGAAAGAGTGAAAATTATGGCTATCTAAAGATCGGTAGCCTGAATCATCTGTTTCATGGTTTACTGCTTTTTAAACAAGACCCTGCTGAGCAATAATAGTTAATAAAAATATGAGTCACTGATTGGCTGAATCTTAAGCTTTTCATGGTTTGTACAATTTGATTTAATCTTATTTCTGTGACTTTTAAAAAGTTTTCGAACGTTTGCTTAAATAAATAGTGTGTTCATTTACTGTAGACATTTTAAGTAGCATTACTCCAATATGAGTATTTATTTTTTTTTTAAATCGTTGTACTTACCATAGATATATTTTCCCTATCGTTTTTCTTGTGATCTTTGATTTTATTAGAATCAACTGCAAAATAAATGGCAGTGAAATTAGCCTTTTAAATCTTCTCAGGCAGCTTCTCCTTTTAAGTGACATAATTTCTTTACTTTCTGTGCGAGAAATAAAACTTTATTTTCGCTTTTTTATGAAGTTATTTTGATACTAGGTTTTCCCTTCTCGATCTAAAACTAAATATCGCTACCATTCTTTTATTATTAAAAAATCGCTATCGTCACTTTTAAAAACTAAGACACGTCATCTCTTTGTTCTAGGAAAATTATTCTCTTTTTTCTATACACAGGAATTTTACAAACTTTACTTTCTCATCGCACAATTTGAGGAACTATTTTTTCCCCGTCTTCTTATCTCTGGCTGTTAGAAACATACTCTAAACGAATAAGTGTAACTTTCTCATCACACCATTATAGAAGCCAACTTTTTTTCATTTCCCTGGTAGAAAATAAATTTTCTGCCTACTTAGAAAATAATTTCTTTATCAACCAAAAATCATCTTCATATTGCTTTAAAAAAATCGTCATCATTACCGCCTTATTTCGGCAAGAAAAACCTTCATTACCCCCTAGTAATTAATTCTTTCTCTCGTAGCTACTTCAGTAGCGCTATTGGCTCTGCTACAAACTTAACTTCAACATCAATTAAATTTCGAAAACAAATTTCATCATTACCTCATTTTAACAACTAAACTTGTGCATTGCCTTACTAGAAGCACTAAATTTTTTCTTTCCTTTTAATGAAAATTACTGTCATTTTTACCATCCAGAAATTAACTTTCGTACTCTGCTTTCTTTTAATATTTTAACTCGTCATTGACGCTTTGTACATGATAGACTTCATTTCCTTTTTCTCATGGTGAGTTAAAGACTCCAAATCAATGGCAGCTAACTTCTTTCTATTAAATGCTCTTTACCAATGTCAAAATTTTAATTTATTTATTTTTCCTTTCTAATGTAGCTGCGTTAGAGGCTTTAACTTTTGGAGACATGGTGACATCCCCGATACTGTATCCATTCTTTCATGTAGCACCACTGTTGGCGGATGTTAAGACTATAAGATTTTTGATGCCCAAATTTCTACTACTCACTAGAAGCTCAATTTTGCTAAGAGTACTCAAAACCACACGAGTGCTCGAGAGATTTTTTACATACCTCGTAATCATACGATATAGGGGCTGTAGTTAAATTTAAATACTTTCCCATGCAGTAGTCTATCCATATCTTCCAACAGAAGAAGGAAAAGTCAGCCATTTTCTTTTTTATTTTATTTTTCATTTATTTATTTTTTTAATTTTAAGACCTAATAAGCAGGATGGCTTTATTATTGTTTTGTTTCTCTTTCTTTTAAATATGAAAATATATGTTATCGGCGTAAACTTTAGTTTTGAATAAATGCACACTGTTAAAAATGAATGTTGTTACAATATAGCTAACTTTATAGCAATAAACTGTAAAAATTGCTAATTTTACAGTTTTAAACTGTAAAATTTCTACTTTTACAATACTGAACTGTAAAATTGCTAATTTTACTGTAATCAACTGCAAAATAGCTAATTTTACAGTTTATTACGTGCATTTTACAGTTTTAAACTGGGACCTCTGCTGCCAGCATTATACTGTTGTTTTTACAGTATAATACAGCTAAATTTTACAGCAATAAACCATAAAATTTCTAACTTTACAGTAAGAAACTAAAATTGCTAGTTTTACAGTTTATTACCGTGCAATTCACAGTTTTAAATTTTGACGTCGGCTGCCAGTATTGTACTGTAAAAACAACAGTTCATTTTTTGCAGTGCAATCTTACCATCCTCCTTGCGGAAACGGTGTAGACAACCATGTAGGAAATGAAAAATAAACAGTAAATGCAAGAAAAAAAGCTGTGAAATCGTGTATTATTTAACCAGAAAAAGTAAAAATGTAACATTTTCATTGACAAAACGTAACCGGAGTCTTTGCAATTCAAGCGGACCCAAATTTTCGAAGGCAAATCACGTGCTACTTGGGCTTTCCGAGATAACCAGACCATCATGTCCTTTCTACAAACCGCCGTTATTATGCCATTATGGAACTCAGTCCGCTCTCCAAAGTATTACTTTTATTTTCTTCAGTTACAAAATTAAATCTCTTTCTTTCCGCGTTTAGTAGCTGAAGCTCATCATCACTGATAATTAGTAATAAATATATTTTTAGCATTGGCAATGAATTGCATTTGTGACACGTATGCACTCAATGCATCAGAAAAAATGCAATTTTTGAGAGTTTGTGCGAAATATTTTCTTATGTGACATATTCTAACTTACTAACCTCCTCATTACATATGACTTTGCCCTCTTTTTTTTTTTCAATTTTCATACTTTTTTTCACTTGGCTTCCAAGAATCATTTGATTTATCTCGATCTTCTTCAATCAAACTAAAAACTCCCTTTTCAACGTTAAAACATTTTTAGACATTTTGTTTAATAGCTTTTTCTGTCTGTATCCAAAATTTCAGCTCAAAATGTTTATTGCTTTAATTACTTCAAAAATCTATTTCGTAACCCTTTTAGAAATCAGGGATTGCATTGCGATAAAAAGAAAGAAAGAAAGGAAAAGAACGAAAATATTAGCTTTACTATGTGATGAGTGAACTAAATTTAATATTTTGGTGCTAATATTTTTGAGCCTCATTAGTTCGTCGATCTCTTTCCAAATTTTTATCATAGTGAACTGGAACTTCTATATAAGGTGCGAAATTTGACAGTTCAATTTTGAAAGTCATTGATTGCTATATTTTGCGGACGCGCAGTGAGAAATTAATTGCTTTAAATGTTCATATTTCATCAAGTTTTGGAACTTTTTTTTCAATTTTTTGAATAATTATCCTCTTTTATACTGTCAAGTTTTTTTTTCCACATTTTAAAAAGAAATGCTGATATCTTCGTGAATGTAAGGCATACTTTCTCGAAAATCCATAAAATTAGTCTACATAGTAAATAATTTAATTTATATTTACAACGCTGGATGTAGGCTTGGTTACAGTTGTTTACAATTAGTTATAATCAAAAAACGCTTTTATTTTCATCAATTTTTTGCTTGTCCCTCAAATGTATGGGTAAATCAATTTTTATTGAAACTGTCAGAGTCTACATTTTATGTAACAAAAAATTGAAGAACAGTTTACTTGTTTCTCGATAAATTCTTTAAAATGAGAATTTTTTTGCCAGTGACACAGATTTTTTTTCTGTTACTATATATATATATATATATATATATATATATATATATATATATATATATATATATGTGTGTGTGTGTGTGTGTGTGTGTAAAAACATTCTTTGACCAAAAATGCATTCTTTTGTTTCCTTAGTATTGTACAATACATTATTCAATATTATCCTTCAGTGTAATTGACTTTTGTGTGAGCGAAAACAAGATAAATAAGCTCAAACATGTTAGTTTCTTCTATAAAAAGTTAACTTATTATATAATCACGAAATTTTTCCTTTTGCGTGTAGTGAGTTCGTTTTGTTGCGAATAGTTTCTTCGAACGCAATTATGGAGGTTTTTCCCATTCGAAACAAAAAAAGAAAGAAATACATAATATCTAAACCGAAACAACTTTTTAGCGCATACGTACGGTGATCCGCTTTTGCGGTTTTAATTTGCAATGCCGACTATTTCCTTTTCTGCTAAATTCGATCAAGCATTCAAAAAAAAAAATAAATAAATAAATAAAAAATGAGCACGTGTTGAACATTTTATTTAGTGTTGTGAGGCAAATCCTGTGTATTATAGTAATATTGCTATCCAGCAACGATTTTCTGCTATATCATTCATGCTTTTTTAATTTTCTAATAAGTTGTTATTCGCTATTTGATCAGTTTAGGACGCCCAGAAAATTTTATGAATACTTATTGACAGCTAGTACACACGGCCCATTGTTAGTCTCTATGCATAGCCTCGTTTATTTTACCTGTTTTATACGCGATTGAAGCCACTTAAGTCACAATATTAGGTTTGCCTTGAACAGTACGATGCAAGAAGCTAAGCTCGACTGATACGTCCTCGCTTGCTTGTCATTTTGGGCAGACTCAAACCTTAAAATAATTTTAAATCTGTACAAATAAAGCAGACTGTATGCGCATGTGTTCTTTGCATCAGTTCAACTTTTACACCGATTTTTTTCTAAATTTTGCACAGCAGGTACTTTTGCTTCCGAAGAAGGCCGTTAAGGGCTTTTTGACTTATATAAAGCTCCAAAATATTGAAAAAGTTGCTTCTTTGGAACACCAAACTTGCTACTTTCGGAAAGATATCTTTAACACTAAAAATACATGATGCAGAGTTTTATCGGTATTTTATTATGGCCATAATACTGCACAAACAAAATTTGACATCATAGGCAGAGTTCGACAAATCACGAGTAACTAACAAAGGTACCTCGGCTACTAGTTTTTTCAGAAAAAGAGAAAAAAATCCAACATGAATATAATATTTAATGTAGCGAATCATCACCCTTTCGAGTGTCTGAAAAATTAAAGTTAGGTAATATTTTAAAAGTAAAACTACATTAACGCTTGTAGCATTTAGATTTTTTAATAATAATTTTTTTTCTTTTCTTTTTTTTCTCTTTTGACAACGTAGTATTAACTTCCTACACGCATGTAAACTGACGTAAAAGGTTTAAATAAGTTAGTAGCTTGAGATTCAATTTCGAAATTGAAGAATTCATCTGTTTAGTGACTAATTAAGCTCAGGTATTTATTGATTAGAATGAAAACAGAATTCTTCCTACACATTTATACAATCGTATCATATCTATATCTTTTAAAAAATTCCAAATTAAATAAGAAAATTTTCTGTTATTGTTGTTTTTATATTTGAGGCCTTTGGAAGAAACAATTCTTTAAAACAGTTTAAAGTAAGGACTGTTTTTTTCTGCTTCAGTTTTTAATTTGTCTGGAACCTAAAATATTTTATTGACAACTTAGCTTTTACAACTTTTGTCGAACTCGCATCATAAGCACTGAGCTCTATAACTAACTAGCTGAAGATGATATTTGCACACTTGGTTAGTAGTTTCGGGTTCACGTGACGCTTTGTTTATTGAATAAAAGGTAATTAATACATTTTTAACTCAAACTACTTATGATGGAAAATAATACATTTTCTCAAATTGTTGAACACGAAATATTTTGCTAACCGTTTTTCAATTAAGCTATTTCACCCGATTCGACTAAAGGAAATTTTTTTGTTCCGTACATTCCTTTCTAAATTACTGTTTGAGCTGTAAATAAATTTAGCACAAAGTTTGTATCAAAGGTTCTAACATTTCTTGTAATTTTACTTAAAACTGCTTTTGTACAAAAAAAAAATTTTAAGTTTAACTAGTTAAATAAATAAATATATAAAAATTAAAAAAATAAATAAATAAATTCAGACTCAACAATGAAACAAAGCTTCATTTCGTTGTGTTGTTCTGTTCAGTTCTTACAGACGACGGAGTGTAGGGAAAGTGAAAAGAAAGATCGTCTTCGAAAACTGTCCGGAAAATTTGTCACCAAGGGGAAAAAAAACTTTTAATGATATAAATTGTGTCGCGCCATCTATTGAAAAAAATTAATGTGAATTCGAAATTTATTGCTCCAAAAGAAGATCTACTTCGCTTACTCGTTGGTTATCATGCTTGTAGAGGCAACTTTTTTTTTAGCTTATCTAAAAATCGAAAGATACTTTAAGCGTTTCTTTCAAAAATTGAGGACCTTATCTCTTCATTTATGCATTCATTATTTTATTTACTGATTCATAAGATCAAACATATTTTTATAGTTAAATTATTATTTTAATATTAAATTTTAATATTTTATTAGGAAAATATTTCCTTTTTCACTTTCTAATTAAAAATAAAAATAAATTCTTCTCTCTCGCTCTCTCTCTTTTTTTAAGGCACAAATTTACTGCAAAAATTAAAGAAATAATGCTTCAGTGCAAGTTTTATTATAAAATACAGTTTTCTTTTTTTTTTTTTTGTGTATTGTAATTTTCAAAACTAATTACCAATTTGTTTATATTGAAAAAGGTAAATTATATGAACTATTTCATATTTAACAGACATTCCACTACTATTATTTTTTGTAATATATTCATGGAAATATAATGGCATAGCAGAAATTGGTATGAATGTGTGTGTGTAAATATGAAAACACCTAAGCATTTATTTAAAATATATATCTGTTACTGTAAGTGACTGAAATTGGAGAATGTCACAGTTCATCGTTGGTTCAGTGGAAATATTTGGTCTTTCTCCAATGTACTGTTGCTGTGTAAATGTTGACATTCGCCAGTGAATAACGACATTTACTAGGCTTTGGTCTTTCGCAGTAAAATACATGTAACTTAAATTTACGATAACAAAAAAAAGAAAGAAAGAAAGAAATATTTAAAGTTACATTTGGACTTTGCTTACACTTTTGTATTGCAAATTTAGCTACCGTTTCCTACACTGCAAAAAATAAACTGTTGTTTTTACAGTATAATATTGGTAGCAGAGTTTCCAGTTTAAAACTGTAAAAGCACAGTAATAAACTGTCAAACTAGCTATTTTACGGTTTATTACTGTAAAATTAGCTGTATTACACTGTAAAAACAGCAGTATAATATTGGCAGCGGATTTTCCAGTTTAAAACTGTTAAATGCACAGTAATAAACTTAAACTAGCAATTTTAGTTTACTACTGTAAAATTAGCAATTTGACTGTTTATTACTAAAAAAATACTATAAAATTAGCTGTATTATGCTGTAAAAACAGCATCTGTTTTTGCAGTGTACAGTTACAAAATATTCTAAAACAGTTTTAGTACCAAGAGATTGAATTTTTACATCGATTGTAAACTATTTTATCTTAGTCATTTCATTGAATTTTTTAATTTATTTACTATTTAAATGCAATGTAAAAAATTCATTTTGCATTTTTTGTTTTCTAGTGTGTGAATGCGGAAAATATTTTGGATGGCGTTGAAGAAAATGAACATAATCCTCTTAAGCTGCCGAAAGAAGTATTAATCTCGATGAGAATTTTAAGGACCATTCTTTATGGTAAGTGGCAAAAGGTACTAAATTGAACCATGCGTGAAAAAACAATAAATTAAGTATCATTTTGTTTGATTTAAGGAATTTTGAAAGAAAAAAAAATAATAAATACAAAAATGATATCAAATCGAAATATTTTCATACGTTATTCAAATATCTATACTGATTATTCGAAATTACTTTTTATTGTTACTTAGCAAAACTGCAAAATAAAATCAGTAATTTAAATCATTTGTAACACAAAAATACTACAATATCTTAATTTAAATATCTGAAATATCATTATAGCTTTAGTAACTAATTGACATTAGTATTACATTGTATTAAAACAATGAGTCAGTACTTATAGTTGTTTTAAGAAAAAATTTTCTATAAAATATTCTTCAAAAAGTCAAAAACACATTATAAAAAATTCAGATGACACACCAGTAACATAAAACTTGAAAAATACTTAAAAGTACTGTGAAAATTATGAGAGAAACAGTGGCGCACCTAATATTGTTTCCTGGGAGCGGCTCAGTGGCCCTTCCTCGGAATGTTTTCGAATTTGAAGTCCTAAAGGAAAAAACTGCAGTCGTTTTTGGTGAAATTAAACAGGGGGTTGGGGGCTATGTCTTGGCAAATTTTCCAAAATCAAGTCCAAAAAACGGTTTACAATAATTAGCTGTCGCCATGTATTTTTCCATTGTCACAAGAATTTCCGAAAATAGGACTCTCGGCAAAAAAAAATCAGCATTTTTGAATCAATTCTAATATTCTACCTTTTATCTTTGTGCTTTTACAACTGCTTTTTAATTATAAATGTATAACTATAGTATGACTTTTAAGAAAAAATTAGAATACATGTTTAATCTATTTTTCAAACATCTAAGGTACCTTTTATAGATCACATGGGTGAAGTTTTGAGCTTTTTATGTAATGTGATTAATATTCATACTTTGAACAAAGCAAAAAAGTGCATTTAAGTGTCCTCATTTTTTCCTGCTAGAATATAGTATCGTTAGACCTTGCATGGAGAGGCCATGGTAGATAACCCCTCGACCTTAACGTCCTCCGTTAACTAACAATTTTTCTTCACAGTTACGTGCTTTCTAACATATCGCCTTAAGACGAAAACAATATCTTTTACGTATTCACCAATGAAATACTCTCTTTTAAAGATTGAATGTTTATAAAGATATCTAAGTGATGAAAATGTGATTGAGCCTTTACAATAATTTCTAAGGAAAGGAATAGCGATCAGCTTATGAGTCTTTCAAACACAATTAATCATCAGGAAAAACTGCTCATTTCACACTACAGGACAACATCACAACTGAATGAATTGTACGTGTGTAGTAATTCCTGCAGCAATGAGAAACCATAACTATTATTAAAAAGTTATTTTGATGCTATAACTTCACTTGTTTTCACTTTTTTTTTTCGTTTAACGCTCAGTTATTCTATTTGATTTTTGCGATCCAGTTAAGTGATTCACTTTGTATTTCTCTTCTGTTGCAATTACTCATGTTTTTTTTTCTTTGTACAATATATCTGGTAAGTGTACTTTGTGTGAAAATAGTTCTCCTAATCTTGTATAACGGACAACATGATACATATATATATTTTTGGGGAAAACATTTTAGATTAACTGAAAAAGTTCATTATATTTTCCATACAAAATGAGTTTTTCCCCTATATTTATACATCTTGTTTTCTTCTTCTTTTGTAGGAGAATGTATTGAAGTTGAAGATTCTGCATCAGACTTTCTTGATGATATCTTCCTACACTATGGTGAAAATTGTAATCGAATTTTAACAATGACAGGTCATTATACTTTTTTTGTTAACGATATTAGTAAGACTAAAAGTACATTTTGTGTGCAAATGTATTAAAAATACACTTACATGGTATGGATTTGGAAAAACGATGTATCCCACGATATAATCACAATTACACTTGAACTAGATTTGGTTTAGTTCAGATCTGCAAATCATCACATGATCAAACTTCTACCATGCAATGAACTCATGTGAAAATTGCTGTCAAGTTTACTTACAAATAATTTATAATCTTTCCTGTCAACAAATAACCCAGTGATTTCAGAAAGAAAAAGACAAGGACACATGACTTAATGTGTAATTTTTAAATCCGGAAGCATATTTAAAAATTACGTACTAAGTCATTGTAGTTAAGGTTTTTGAGGTCTTCTTCCTGATTAGATTCCTGTTGGCTTCAGATCAGGAGCAACGACAGAAATAATTCTACCACTCGACTATTGTGATTGTACGCTACTTTCATTGCGTACCTTTTTCTCATTGTGAGTAAGAGCAAAACCTGAACAAGCGGATTTTATTTATTTATTTATTTATTTATTAGTTTATCAAATGTGAATCCGACATTGCGGTTAATATTTTAAGACGATAACTTTTCCTAGTTGCAATATCGTGTTGTAAGTTTTAAAGTATCCTCTATTTGCCAACACATTTACAAAAGAAGATGCAATTAATGAATTTTTAACTATTATTGAGTGAACATAATTATGATAAATTTATTTATGAATATAGACTTGAAAATGTTACTATTATTAGTATTATTATTATTATGTACTTACTTATTTGTTTTATCTGAACGTTTTTCCATACAAGAGAAATAAATAGCAACCCAGGTAACACAAATAACCTTTAAACGTTTTATAAACGTTTTTAAGCGGTTGTTACAACGTTAATAACCATTTTACAACCTTTAAAAAACGAATTGTGCTACTTGGGAACCGAATAAGTTAAGGAATAATATTAAAATATCAATGTTTTAAAGTTGAAATATGCAAGGAGAATTGATTGACATGTGTTTTGGATATACAAGAAGACCCTTTTATACCCTGACAGTGACGTAAATAGCGCCCCAGCAACGCGGGGAAGGTTTGAGAGAGCACTATCCAGAAAAATAGCAATATAAGTTACACTAAATTTTTTTTTTTTTTTTTTCAGTTAAATGTTATTTTCTTCTGGGGAAGGGGCACACTTAAAAATTCTTCAGGGGAGGGGGGAGGATGCACCTAAAGCTGTGTATGCTACTGTACCCTGTAAAGAAATGTGAACTTTGGGATATGAATACTTAATTCAAATTGAGTGGTCTGTGGCAGCACAGAAACACACGTTTACAAATTCTACTTCACATTCCTGCAATTGACATCGTTGAGCTTTTATATTCTTCCCGGGCAAAAGTAACGTTTTCTACTTACTTAAAAAATGGGTCATTGCCAGGCATTAAAATTCCCTGGAAATTCTAGAATATTTTTTTTTTTGTTATCATGACAAAATTCGTGAGAATACTCTTGATGTATCGTCATTTAAGTGAGAACAATTCTATACTTTATCAAAGTATGTTCTATCATGTTTGTGTGAATATTTTTCAGTTATATATGCGGGTTTGTCATTTATAGCAATATTCTGATAAGTAACGTGCAGTTTAAAAAATCAACGTGGTGTAAAAACTAAACTTTTGTGGGGAAAATCGACTTATTTTTACCTTTCATTAATATCATATAAAAAGAAGTGTTTTACTTAGGTTTTTTCTTTTTACTTTAGGTTTTGCCAAACTATTGGATGATTTACAAATGCAAAGACCAAGTCAACATCTTGACCATGAAATGAATTTAAGCTTTTGTAACAAATCTTATGCTTGGAAACATCTATCAAGAACGACTCCAATGCCTGACCCTAAAGAAGAACAAAATGGCACCTCGGAACATTTTGACATTCGGACAAAATCTGGAAATGTTCAAACGAAAGGAGATAAAGATTTATACGAATCACATCAACCTCTCAGTGATGATGAGAAAACAGATGTTGAAATTGTGTCTGCCAAAGCTAGCACTAGCATTAACTCGCAAGATAAAAATTTGTATTTGAACGAAGAAAGTGGTGAAAGCTCCGGAGGCAGGTTTGAGGTCGCTACGAATACACAGAGAACAAGAAGTAGTCGTATAACCAGACATACACCAACTGTCCGGGAAGAGCCTGAACACAAGAATTTGGCCAACGAAGTAAGTTTGAATACTTAAGATACTTAGATAAGTTTTATTAAGTGGGAAAAAAATTGTATCTTTTTTATTGGAGCGAAAACTTCTTTCGGCGCGTTGGGCATTTTTTTGAGATTTGAAAGGTCAAATGAACTCGCGACACTGTTGCCGACACCTCTGTACATAAGTATCCACATATATTGGCCCCGTTTTCACGAGACCTGAGTTTAAGCTGCAACACATTGATAATATATCAGTTGTTATATTGCAGTAGTAGTTTATAATAATGAATGCAAAACTTTTCATTTAAAAGTATTTCCTGCACAATAAACTATTTCCTGATGATTCAAAAAATATTTCCTGACGATTCAAAAAATACACACGTAATTATTCAAGTTTTCACTTCTGTTAGCGCTCTCGGAGTGCCACTGTTCTTTTTTTTCTTCCTCTTTTTTAGCCATTGCTGAAAATCTTATTTAAAAAAAAAAGAAACGAAAACTAAGCCTTTTTTCAATTGTCCGTGCATAGTTCTATTTCTTATGCTGTTACAAATTAAAATACTTTTGATGCATAGGAGAAAAAAAGTTCCAAACATTGAAAAATTTGTTAGCTGTACTGTGAAAAATTTTAATCACTCTGGATTGCAAGCTTCACAATGGATACCTAATTTCGAATTATAATTTCTTCTCAAAAATTCATCCAGTGCAAGTATATTTCAGTGACACAGTAAGTGATCAAAGTCTGTCAAACTGAAGTATTTAGGTAACTGAATCTAGTTCTACGGATAGAAATTCCGAATTTCTCTCCTTCTACCCTTCAGCAAATAGAATTACCCTTCACTACTTTCTTGACAAGTATCTTAAATAATCTGAGCTAATGAAATGACATTGAATCTTGAATTTCTCTTTCAAAGCAAGCCGACACGAGAATCTCGGATAAATGCAGTAGACCGAAGCAAATTACAGATTTTAAGCGTTCCAATTGTCCTCGCTTGAGCTTCTTCATCAAAAACTACAAACAGAAAACCGCCGACTTTTACAAGGGATTCAGCTGTTTAACAATATCGTAAACAAAGAGATCGGAATTATCTTTTTCTTATGAACTAGTAAAAATTATCTTGATATTAAAACAATGACTACTTTCTAATACATGTTCCGGAGTTAGGTTTTACAGATTTTACTTAATATACCCTCGTGCTTATTCATTGGCGACATTTATTCCATCATTGAAATATACATTCACGCAAAGGGCCATAATTTGTTGATAGAATTAAAATCTTTTTATTCCTACAGGACTATAATTTGTTACCTAAATTAAAGAATATTTTTGAAGTGAAAACTTATTTATCTGTGTTGGGCATTTTATGAGATGGTAAAAAACAATTGTGTGTGTGAACCCGTTACACTGTTACAGTTACTGACATCTTGCAGTAAAAACTTCTTTAGGAGCGTTGTACATTTTATGAGATGGTAAAGAACAGTTGTGTGTGTGAACTCGCTACTCGACCGATGACAAATTTTGGCCGATGGGCCGATGCCGATTGTTGGAAAAGACTGCCGATAGCCGATGGGCCAATGTTTTCTCCAAGCTAGAATCGGCCGCCGATGTTCGATGGAATGGCCGTCGGGAGCAAATATAAATGGCTGTTGAAATGTGTGTTTTAAACATTTTTTGGGAAAAAAAGTATTCAGTATAATATAGAAACCTATGCAAGCTATAGTTTAAATAAAAATGACTGAAAGAATAAATGATTGTAAGATAGGCACAGTCGACGTATTTACAATTATATTTTTTAATTAAAATATCACATAGAAAATCACAAAAAAAAATAGAGAAAAATGCGTACACAGTCAAACTTATTTATATATTTATAAAATGAGATAAATTTTTAACTCAAAATTAAAATTTTATCATTACATTTGATAAGAATGTTTCTTATTTCAGTGTCTGTCGCCAGAGGAGCTAGTTCAAAAATTTCTAACAAATAAAGACGTTATTACATCTGAAGATTTCCTACAAATGTGTCCTGCTTTGGTTCAACAGGCCGTTAGTGGCGTGTGCAAATTCAGAGCTGAAAATCCAAAACCAGCGCAAAATTTAACTTCCGAAAAACCTACAGTAGCTTCATCACCTAACAAGAAAACTCACAGTAAGATATGTTTTCTTAATTAGTAAAATTATATTTAAAGAAAATATTTTACTTTCAATACTTGTTCTAATGCAGCTTTGCAATTACATTTTTTTTTTTTAACTTCGTATTTTTGAAAATTGAAACAGTAGGTTTTTAAATTGCTTAGTTTTAAATGTAATTTCTTTATTATGAATATTATTTAAATTTTTGTCTTTTCGTTAACTTTTATATATTTTTTTATATTAAAAAAAAACCTGGGTATATATTTCTGGTAACAGCAAGACCTGGTAATCGCATAGCTCAATTACGCCGCTGTAGATGTTTTATATAATGTAAAATATTTTTTAAGAAAAAGCAAATAAAATTTTGAAAAAAAATTGTTCGTTAGATGTAAAAATAAATACAGTCGAACCTCGCTAATTCGACACCTCAAGGGACCACGAAAATGTGTCGAATTAAACGGGGGTAAACTTACCGAGATTCCATAATTTCAACTGTTGTAATATTTTTTGTATTGCTTATTTACAAATGTTTACCATCGAAGAAAAAAATTAATTTTTGTTAGTGATTTTTCCTTTCTTTCGTTTTTTTTTCTTTGTTTGAAAAAAATATAACGAAATAAATAAGAAAATTTCGAATGCCTAATTGTGAATAAATCCACAAGTTTTGAAAAGAGATGATTAACAATGAGTCAATCATTTCTCTTAAAGAGAAATGCCCTGCACACTTGTTTAAAAAACAACTGTCGTGTTGCCTTGTTTCTCTTGTAAACTGAGCAGTGCACAGTCATAGAAAAAAAAAACGAAACACTCTGAATTATTCGGCTACTACACTGCGATGCAAAAGTTTAGACAAAATGCAAATATGTGAATAAAAAGAAAACTATTCAACGAAATGCTTTCAAAATTCTACTGCAGGTACACAATATGGTCCTAAATACGTATCTGGAGTTCTTATAACTAGAACTGGAATCAAATTTTGGATATTACAAAAGATATTTTTTTACATTGTTGCAAAAGTTTAGACAATAGTCAGATTTTATGCAAATATCTCTTGAAATGTGATTGGTGAATGAAATGCGGGACTCTATTATTCATTAATAAAGTGCAGAGATTGCTGAATAAATAATCAAAATCTCAAAAGCTCTTTAGTTCTCGTGTAAAGAAGATGAGAAAGTTTGGAAGCCGAAATTTGAAAATGAACCTACTTTATTAATTTTTTGTCTTTTAAATCGACTCTAGTATGGTAGTACATTGTTTTTTACTTTGTGGAGAGCAAATTCAGACATGCGTATCGATCAAAAAGTCCAAGAAAAATTATATTTCTTAAGGATGAAGGAATTGAAAAAACGGCTCAGACTGACGATTCGCCCCTTAATCCTACAAAACTTCAACTTGGGTCAAAAACAGCACGTGACAGCATAAGTAGATGAACAACTGAATCGGAATGCATAAAAAAAAACAAAGAATTGTGCCTGAGCCTTTTCAGACAGAGTGTCCCAAATAAGCCAGATTTTATTGGTAAAAGCAGCACAGCATATGATCATTGGATATTTCTCAAGTCCCGCGAAAAGAATTATAATCCATCTAGGCCATCCCAATTTTAATAATTTTTATCAAAGAAAGTACCATTCATTTTTTAGTCACGATGATACATATGCTGCTTTTCACATTAAAATCTGGCTTATTTGGGACACTCTGTCTGAAAAGGCTCAGGCACAATTCTTTGTTTTTTTTATGCATTCCGATTCAGTTGTTCATCTACTTATGATGTCACGTGCTGTTTTTGACCCAAGTTGAAGTTTTGTAGGATTAAGGGGTGAATCGTCAGTCTGAGCCGTTTTTTCAATTCCTTCATCCTTAAGAAATATCATTTTTCTTGGACTTTTTGATCTATACGCACGTCTGAATTTGCTCTCCACAAAGTAAAAAACAATGTACTACCATACTAGAGCCGATTTAAAGGACAAAAAATTAATACAGTAGGATCATTTTCAAATTTCGGCTTCCAAACTTTCTCATCTTCTTTATACGAGAACTAAAGAGCTTTTGAGATTTTGATTATTTATTCAGCAATCTCTGCACTTTATTAATGAATAATAGAGTCCCGCATTTCATTCACCAATCACATTTCAAGAGATATTTGCATAAAATCTGACTATTGTCTAAACTTTTGCAACAATGTAAAAAAATATATTTTGTAATATCCAAAATTTTATTCCAGTTATAGTTATAAGAACTCCAGACACGTATTTGGGACCATATTTTGTATCTGCAGTAGAAATTTGAAAGCATTTCGTTGAATAGTTTTCTTTTTATTCACATATTTGCATTTTGTCTAAACTTTTGCATCGCAGTGTATGCTTGCTAAGAACAAAAGAAAGGTGTCTTCTGACATGCATTAAAGTCTTTTACAAGACTATGTAAATAAAATTTTTATAAGGGGCCTTATACAAAGTGAAATGAACACAAAGTCTGAATTTTCAAGCAGGAACCGCTACATTTGGTTACATAATCAGGTGCAGACGGCAAAAAGTAAGCTGGGTACTAAGCGGCATCTTAGGACCAGTAGAACAAAAGTTATGAACGAACAAAGATTTAGGGACAATCACCACATTTAAAATGCTACTTTCAAGGTCAAAGTTTGCAAAGAGTAGACAAATCATATTTATTTGAAGAAATTAACTAAAGCTACTCGATATAATACGTTTGCGTTTTGTAATTAATATAAAATTCTCGGGTTTTGTTAAAGTTATAATATTTTTGCAACTAAGGAGAAAAAATCCTACTGTTAGAGTTCAAGGGAAAAATGCAACATTCTATCTTTTTGATTAAACAAAGATAGATGCATACTTTTAGCTACGCACTAATTCAGGCAGCACATACTTTCTGGAGAGAGGTTACGTTTTAAAAGTGTTTGTATTTTTATCAACTACTGTATTAGGATTGGCAATAATGTTAAAACTGTGGCTCAGAATTAAAAAAAACGTCTAATCGTCACAGATTATTCCGAATAACCTTCCGAGATGTTACATTTTTCTGTGAAAATCAAGTATCCGCGTAAAAAGTTTTCTGAAATGCTGCATGTTGCATGAAAGCAGACTTCTCACTAATGGACAAAAAATTGGATTGTCTACCAGTTTTAATATATACTCGGCAGTTTTATTTACCGTTTCGCTTTTAACGTATAATTACTGTTGAAAATTAAATACTATATAAAAACGCTGAGAATATTGCAACTGGTGGATAAGCATATCCCTCTTTCATTACATGAAAATTCCCGGCTGTTTTTTCAGTTTGTACAGTTGTATACGGCCCTAAAGTGGACGAAAAATGGTTCTTTTAGCATATGGATATTTTGAGCACCCATTTTAGATTCTCCTTTGAAACTACTTCTAGATTGTTTCTCCATCAAAATATTATATGGTTCCAGATCATCATTTTTTCAAATATTAATTTCATAATTCATAAAAAATTCAAAATTTCATTTGAGAAGAAGTAAAGGCATTTTTTTTATTTGGCTAGTTCATACTTTGATATAAAAAAACAATCTTTTCCCTACTCAACGTGGTTTAGATATTATATGCACAAGTATCAAAAATATTTTTAACATTACGAGATGGTTTTTTCTCAGTGCAATTGTGAAGCAACGGCTGAGAGCAAATTTAAAACAACTTGGTATATCTAGTAAAACGATGATGGTGATCACAAATATGTGATAAAAAAGGGGGGGTGTTGTAGAAAATTTTTAAGTTGATGCCAATTTTTATATGAAGACGACCCCTTAGCAACAATTTATCAATAGAAATTTATAGAGCACATTATTCCTGAAAAAATAACATCTTACATTTGTCTCTAGTATTCATAATCTTCGAAAATACGAGCGAGTGTTTTTTTTTTTCTATGACTACATTGCTTCAACTCTTACAAGCCCTGGGACTGCACCAACAGCACAAAGTGTGGTAGCTGACTCCTCTAGGTATAAGTGGAAATTCTTTAGAAGACTTCTTTCAGGAAAACAATGAACTGACTGACCCGTAAGCCGCAAAATTCTCTGAAATGGACAATGTGAAAGAAAATTCGATACCAAAAAGTTTACTAAAGAGCAAGTGAATGTCGACTTATAGAGGTTTCTGTAAATGTGTATCAAGTGAGAGAGGTTTTCACCCATTGAAATTAATATTGGACCAACCATTGAAAAAATAAATGTCGACGACTTACTGAGGTAGTCGAATTATCCTCGTATCGAGTTACAGGAACTTCATTGTATTAGGCATTGAATAAACTGGATTTTATAAATGTACAATTAATTTTTTTAACTTAATAGAACCAAAAGACTTCTTTAATGTCTGAACTCGATTTAGTATTATGTGTATGGATCCAAGTGTGATATTTTATGCTCTGTGTCACCTTTTTGCGTGTATTTTTTTTCTTTCTTTACATATAATACAAAACAAGATTCGACAGACGCTTTTTTTTTGTGTGTGTGTTTTCATTGTAATTAAGATTTTCTTTTTTTTTTTTCTCCTGTCTCACCTTGGTGATTTTACCTTATTTTTTTTTTCTTTTTACTTTGTTATAATCCCAATTTATGACCACAATTTCTTGATGTTGTTATTTGGTGTTTTCTTGTCTTCTTCGAAGTTGGTTGTTGTTTTCTTGTAGGCGGAGATGAATGCCATTAAGAATAACCTTCGGGTTTCTTTCTCTTTTTTTTTGCATTAAAGCAAAAAATAAGCATTATAGCGTATTATTTCAACAGCCATTAGTGTCACCCAAAGAGTAAAATATTTTAACAGTACTACCTTCTACATTAGAAATGTATCTTTGGCCTCTTTCAACTCTTTTATATTTATTCTTAAACCGTGTGACAAAAAAGTAACGGATCTACGTGTGCAACAGTCCAACACAAGTGCCTGTTAGATTTCTTTTTGGTTAAGTTTCATAAGCAGTTTTTCCTGAAAAGATTTTTTGGGGATTTATTTCAAAGTGGTCCGATCAGTACATCCTTTGTGGGCATATTCAATTGATTGTGTCTAAATCAAGAATGGCTTAATAAATAAACCTATAGAGTGCGATGCAAAAGTTTGGTCAAAATGCAAATATATGAATAAAAAGAAAACTGTTCAGCGAAATGCTTTCAAATTTCTTCTCCAGGTAGACAATATGATTCCAAATACGTGTCTGGAGCTTTTAAAAATATAACCGAAACGAAAATCGGAAAATGCAAAAGACATTTTTTTTTTTTTTTTGCTCTGTTTCAAAAGTTTAGACAAAAGTTGGCTTTTATGCAAATATCTCTTCAAATGTGATTGGTGGAGGAAAGGCGGGACTTCTTTCTTCAAATATAAAGTGCAGAAATTGCTGAATGAATAATCAAAATCCCAAAACCTCTGTAATTCTCGTGTAAAGAAGATGAGAACGTTTGGAAGTCGAAATTTGAAAATGAAAAGACGTTGCTAATTTTTCGTCTTTTAAATCAGCCCTAGTATGGTATTACATTGTTTTTTACTCCGTGGGGAACAAATTCAGACAGGCGTATCGATCAAAAAGGCCAAGAAAAATTATATTTCTTAACCCTACACTGCATGGTGTTGCCAATTGGCTACATGAACAATTTGTCCTCCTTATGAATAGCAGAATGTATTCATAAGGCAACTCAATGCATAAAAAGCAAGTAATGGGTATATTTGAAGCAATTATCACCATTTATCCTCCATACATGGCAGCACTGGTCTGTTACATGCTCTTAAATGAATCCATATGGATAGCTTTTAAAGTCACTCAAACTACCATGTTTTGAAATTATTTTTTACAATGAAATATTTTTCTTCGTCTTTTAAAAAAATAACATGAATAAAATAAACATTTATCTTTCGTTTAAGATGCGTTTTACATCAAAATAATTATTTGGAAAAAATCTAGGACATAATACACGTCTGTAGCCATTTGGCAACATTGTGCAGAAAGCATCCAGAGAACACTTCGATTCATCTCTATAGTTCATGCTTTGTTTATGTTTTTCGCTAGCTTCTTTCTATTTTTGGAAGGTATAATATAATCATGCGGACCCAAAAGTGGTACTTTCGGCTGTTCTACCGTTTATAAGACCTCGCAATTATCAATGCTTAGTTGATGTTCAGCAGAGTGAACAAACAAAAAATCAATAGGGAAAAGCCTTTAAAACGTGTTCATTTTAGATTTCAGTTAGCACAAACGTTGTGCTTACACGGACAAGTAAAGTCATTAATAATTTTAAAATATAGTTTTGAAAAAAAAACTAAAAAATACGCTTTTACATTGGAATGCGCTGTGATCATCACGGGTTTCCCTCTGATTTTCAAAACTACTGAATATCCGCACTTAAGTTTACATGTACTTATAATACATCAATATGCAATACAGTTTAGCCTTTAGTATTAAAAATAATATTAAATATACAGGGTGTCCACTCCAATCGTGGACCAATAGCTAATTTCTAAACCGTTAGAGATAAGCATACAGTTTATTTAGGAAAAAATCTCCAAATTACGAAAGGAATTTTGGGTCTATTCAATGTTTTTCAAAAAATCAAATTTTGAAAGAGTTACGAAATTTAAATTTTTATACAGCCCCCCAGTCCTATCAATCATATTTAGTAAAACATTCTTGACACTGTAACGTTTAAAACTAAAAAAAATCACTCTTCTACGACAAAAATTGACCGAGTTATGACGTTTTGAAAAATCAAGATTTTGCATTGTTTCATGACGTCATCGAGAGATCGCTTTAGGGACCGTATGCGAAATCCTTCAAAATCTTGATTTTTCAAAACGTCATAACTCGGTCAATTTTTGTCGTAGAAGAGTGATTTTTTTTTTAGTTTTAAACGTTACAGTGTCGAGAATGTTTTACTAAGTATGATTGATAGGACTGGGGGGCTGTATAAAAATTTAAATTTCGTAACTCTTTTAAAATTTGATTTTTTGAAAAACATTGAATAGACCCAAAATTCCTTTCGTAATTTGGAGATTTTTTCCTAAATAAACTATATGCTTATCTCTCACGGTTTAGAAATTAGCTATTGGTCCACGATTGGAGTGGACACCCTGTATTTAAAAATAATATTAAATATATTATATTTAAATATATTTGCAAAGAACGTAAATTTTATCTTTTATTCAGAGTTACATACATACATACATACATACATACAAACAAACCCACATGTGAAATTAATAAAAGCGTATTAAAAAGAGACCATTAGCTACAAAGGAGCTAGTTACAAACCAAAAAAAAAAAAGAGAAAAGAAAGAAAGCTTGTGCGAGAGAGCCTCCAAAAGACATCAGATTTGACAGAAATGATCATCGGAAAGTACAAGTACATATAAAAAATAATGTAAAATGTCAAAATGTAAAGGATTACAAGAGTATACAGTGCACCAAATGTTCAATTCCTCTATTTTTTTACAAAAAAGAACTAATTTCAAGACTATCATTTACAATCATTTTAATCTGTTGAATGCATGGTGTAGCCATTTGGCAACAAAACTATTTTTAATTAGAAAGGGGTGAAAATTTAGAGTTAATTTTTTTTAAATATTTTTCTATGTTTTCTTATTACATTGACAAACACATATATTTTTTTCTATGAAAAATAAAAAATCATGCAGTGTAGGGTTAAGGATGAAGGAATTGAAAAAACAGCTCGATCTGACGATTCGCCCCTTAATCCTACAAAACTTCAACTTGGGTCAAAAATAGCACTTGACAGTATAAGTAGGTAAATAATTGAATCGGAATCAGCACATGTATCATCGTGACTAAAAAATGGATGCTACTTTCTCTGATAAAAATTATACAAATTGGGATGGCATAGATGGATTATAATTCTATTAGGCTTGAGAAAAAATCCAATGATCATATGCTGTGCTGCTTCTACCATTAAAATCTGACTGATTTGGGACACTGTGTCCGTAAAGGCTCAAACATAATTTTTTGTTTTTTTTACGCATCCCGATTCAGTTGTTCATATACTTATGCTGTGATGTGCTGTTTTTGACCCAAGTTGAAGTTTTATAGGATTAAGGAGCAAATCGACAGTTCGAGCCGTTTTTTCAACTCCTTCATCATATAATTTTTCTTGGCCTTACTTACCATAAATAACTTACCATAATATATTATATGCATTTCATCTCATGGTATTATTTTAAATTTTATATATTTGTATTTTGCTTTTTATTTATTTTTATGAGTATCATCATTGTTTTTGTTTATTTTAACTCACTGTTATTTTTTTTCAAATGTTCGCTCATTTTCTTTCACTGTAATTTAATTTCTAATTATAATGTTATTATTTTTATACATTTCATCCTATCCTTTCTGTTCATTTAATTTTACTGCGAATATAGTTCTTTAACTTTTGTATTTCTATTTGTTATTATTCCTAACCAGCTTTATTTATGACGAAGGGAAAAGATTTTAAGAGAGTTACACTAAATAATACTAAGTAATTCAATGTTCACTTTTCTCATCTTAAATGCATAATAGCCCTTTCAACGAACTTCATTTAAGAAATGTAAACAAAACTCTTCACACCGTATTTCTTCTTCCTGAATTGATGAATCAAATACCACTATTCAATGAATCAAGTATTCGGTACATTTCATTTTGCATGTGGAACAACAAGCTTAACAGTTTCGACAATAGGAGCGTGAATGGAATATTTAAACAGTCTTTCTCCTTGAGTGAAATAAAACTTTTTTCATGGGTCATTGTCATTATCTAGCAAGGTGAATTTGAATAGCGGTTGAAAAGTAGAAAATAACTCAATAATATCCGTGAATTGTTTACAACTAAAATAAAGTTTGCCATTTTCACGATTTGAAGACTGAAAAAGAATTTCGGTATTGAATTATTTGGAAATAGTCTCCAAAAATAGGTCAGCTTTCGGTAAACAATCTGGTTATATTCAGAGCAGAAGAGTTTGATTGTATTATGCATGCGATGCCGAGCGCGTTATCTAAAATACTATATTATACTATACTTCAGTTATAACTATCGATTAAGTCAAAATGGAATATTTGTATACTTTAAAATTGCAAACTGGTCAAGGTTGCGATGATTAAACTCGCTCTTTTTTTTTTTTCTTTTTTACCATTTATTAACATTACAGTGCGAAATAAAGCATTAAAATTTTTGGGGTATCTTAATGCAATCAAAATTAGAGAGATCTATGTATGAACTATTAGAGAGATCGGAAAGTAATATCGGTTTTTTTCCTTAAACAAATCAAGTGTTAGAAGTTTTTATATTAAATCTCGTTATCAAGGGCCTTTTGCCATCTAGTAGTAAATCCTAATAAACTAAGGCGAAAAGCTGAGAGGTGGGGTGAAGGTGGAGAAAAGTAATACATTTTAAATCCTATGTGTGGATAGATTTTAAAAAAAATTGATTTTTGGAGGTGAAATGGTATCTTAGATACAAGCCATTTTCAAGTTTTTTTCATATATCATTCACAATAAAGGGAAATCAGATGGTGCAAGGTCAGGAGAGTATTATGGCTGAAGTAGTCGGATTTCCTTTTCTTCCGATCGCTAAAACACTTTCCATTGCACAAAAACTTGAAAAATTTGCTTGTATCCAAGATGCCATTTCAAGATATTTTGCTCTAAAAATATTTTTTTCAATCTATCCGGGATTTAAATTTCACTACTAGATGGCAAAAGGCCCTGGTTAACGAGGATAATTGTATCGTTGATTTAAACTAAAAACTTTTTAACAATTGATTTGTTCGAAAAAACGACACTACTTTCTGGTGTCCATATTATCTCTTTTATGTATGATCACATAGTAAGTATCATTTATTACTTAATTATTTCATGCTTACTTAGAAAAAGGGTAACATTTGTCATTTGTATTCTTTCGTGCTGTTTGAATTTCGCTTTGGAGAAGTGAAATATAGTTAAACAGCGGTTATATGTCGGGTCGACTGGAAGCGGAAACGGGCCACTTCATTTTGAAATAGATTGGATCCGCGAGAGCGCACGACTTCACTGCTTACGCGTTCTCGCAGATCCAGCCTATTTCAAAATGAAGTGGTCCGTTTCCGCTTCCAGTCGACCCGCCATCTCTTCGTGGATAAACTATAACAATGATTTATACAATTTTTTTAGGTACGCTGTATGCATTTGGATCTATCACCGTCATTACTCTCTTAAGTTTACTGGGAGCAATTTTGATACCAATTCAAAATAAACCATATTACGTGCTTGTGACTGGTTTTTTCCTCGGCCTCGCATTTACATCCATGAGCGGAGATGCCCTGATTCACATTCAGCCTCAGGTACTATATTTCTTTTTTAAATTTCGCTGTTTTGAATTCAGTATTTGAAAAAGACCTACTCCTTTTTAACTGAAACTTAGCAATCACTCGCATTAAAAGATGAGAACTAGTAATTTCCGGTTACAGAATATGTAGAGATTAAGAAATTACATGAGAAGTGGATGCTTTATCACTGTTGAATGTTTCTTTTTCATGACCCGCGTGAAGCTTTCGCTCTCGACAGCAGTAATTCGAAAATTCGATTTTTTAAACGGTATTTTTTCGAAAAACAGGCACGTAGTGTATTGCTATTTTTCGCTGATTAAAAAAAATTAATGAAATCATGCCTTACTTTTGTACTTTTATGAAGTATTGAGGAAACAACAACAAAAAAAAAACTTTTAAAAAATATTATTCATGCAATAAATATTTTCTTTTCCGGTTTCAGTGTAATAGTAAAACTGGTTTAAAATCCTACTATGAGTTTAGGTTAGACAGTGGCGGACAAAAAATCTGCATCACCCGTCAAAAAGTGGAAAACTGCAAAAAGAGTGTTTTATTTATGTTTGGTATGAATATGATGCTTTTACAATAGAATGAAGTATTGGGCTTTATGTGAAATAATTATAATAAGGATGAATGAGTAAATAACATTTATTACTCTAAAAAATGGAAAAAGGTGAAAAATGCTGTATGAAACGAAAACGGGAAACACAGTAACATAAACACAAAATATTTTGGATAATGTAAAGTTTGCATAATAACACTCATATTACAGGTTGTAAGATCGGATTACATGCAAAAAATATCACTTCAATACTTTGTTGATCCTCCAAGAGCCCTATTACAGACTTACAGCAGTCCGGCATAGATGATATCAAACACTGAATGTAATCCTGGCCAAATTCATGGTGCCAAACTATAATAATACTTTTCTGGGGTGTAAACTTAGTTAGATGGCTTCTTTTCCGCAATTTTTGTACCCATTATGTGACAACAACTTTCAATAGGATTAAGGTCGAGACTGTTCCCAAGCCAGTTCCAAACTTTAACATCGCATGTTTTTAGATAGGTCTGCACCTAAATGAGGGAAATATTTTGTTTAAATATCGGTTTTGTTGTTTGTATGAAAACATGTAAATGAGACATAAAATCTTACGGGAAAAAATTAAATCCCACTTACCGATTTTGCTGTATGACAGGGTGAAAAGTCATGTTGAATAATGCAATTTCATGCTCTTTTAAAATAATCACGAATAACTGGTTTTAAGCACTTGTCCAAGATGCCAGAGTAAATTGGGGCATTAACAGTGCCTCTAATAAGTTTGAGGCGTCCAATCCCATTGTTTGATATGTTTCCCTAAACCATTTGGGAATTTCACATTAGGTGATAGGCCCACTGGGAATTTTACATTAAGTGATATGCAATCTAAATGAAATGCTTCGTTCTTTCTTCACCGAACATATCTCTTACCATCAGATCCATATAGGTTGAATTTTTATTGTACTTTTGTATTTTTGTGTCTTGTATTTTTTGGGATTTAATTATTCCTATTTTAAACACTTTAAAAAATGTATACTATATGTATGTATATATATATATTACAGTTAAGGGGACATTTGCTACTTTATTAATTTATAATGGTTGTAAAATTGCCTTCCTTTGTTTACTCTATATTATTTAACGCATCAAGAACGTGCCGTGGCAGAGCCAAAATATTGATAGCAAATTTGTATCCCAAAGTACTTATTTCACACTGGTATCTGAAAAAACATTTCCATCCTTCTTATTCAAACTACCCTTATTTAAACGCCCTATTTATTAAAGGATATGAAATTTCGTTTTTTTCTAATAATACGCTTTCGCGTGGCTTCAGAAGGAAAATTGAAGATGATCTTGAGTTTCCAGTAAACTACTGTTATTCAACCGGTCAAACCCTTTCACACAGCACGCTATAATAAATTGGATGAGTGATTTTTGTTCTCCACTTATCTGATGAAACGTATTGCGAAATTACTTCCGAATGAAGGAACTTCTCTCATCTGTTACAAAATTTCAGGTGGAAAGATTTTCCATCTGGTGCTATTGCTATCCGTTTTGCTACAAAGCAGTGGATCTACGATTTTTCAGAGCCGGAGCATAGATTTGAAAAACTGTCGCCCTTACCCACCTTTTTTCTATCTTTTCAATCGATTTTCAACAAAAGAGTTACCCACACTCATACACAAAATGACCAATTTGTCGCCCTTCAGAAAATGGCTCCTGGGGCAAAAGCATCTGCTTGCTCCATCTAAATCCGGCACTGTTTTACTTTAAGTAAGGTCACAATTAGATTTTATTTGGTTTAAAATCTTATGTGGAATGTTTAAATATCTTGGAGTTTTTTTTCTTGTTTATTTTAATTTCAAATTAGAAGCAGTACTGGTTGAAAAAACAAATCTGATTTTATTAATGAAGTTTTTGCTCCAAAAAGTCATGTTTCTGGCTTTGGTTTTTAATTATTTTTTTTAGAAAATTTACTAAAAATAATGTATGAAAAAATATGCTAAGAATTTTAAACTAAATTTTCTGTGAGAGTGAAGGGGGCTGGCCATCAGTTATTGGTAACCCTTATTCACTTTGATTACACCTCCCCCCCCCCCTTTTTTTTGTTACCATTGCTAGTAAAAGCTAATAAGAAAAAATACTCGTCCCTTTTTGAGCTAGTTCGTTGTAATACATTAGTAAGCGCAATTTTCTTCCTGAAGAAAAAGTAGAACACTATTTCAGATAGTTAACGCTCCCTTCACTGCACCCGATATTTTCTGCTTGATATTTTTCAAGCAGAAAATATCCCGTTTCTATGTCGCTTAGTCACCAGCTTGTCACAATGGAAAAGTTGATAAAAATAGTTAGAGTTGAAGCTAAGCGGATTTTTTTTTTTTTTTTAATATTAACGCGAAGTAAAAATGACTCGCGGAAAGTCAACTTTTTATTTTCGCTCGCCAAATTCCATTCTCTCAGTAGCATTTCTCAACACCAATGTTGATACCTCCTGAATATCTCGCCCTCTTGAGCAATGGCGAATTGCTATTTATCTTCATTTTCGACCGCAGTTGCCGTGTGGTTCCTTTTTCAGATTGGACCAGGAGTCTGCCATCGTGTGGGTGTCCGGTGCTCCATCTTCGCGGACATCCACGGCCCCTGCTCCTTCGGGGGTAGCTCCCATGTCCTGCACACACACACACACACACACACACACTTGGCGCCACGCACATGACCACCTTGCGCAAAACATAATTTGAATTCATGATCACAAAATTCAATTTTTTAAAACCATTTTTTTTTTCTTGTCAACATTATTGACAGCCCGGAGAATCTCCTGCATTTCAATCTCTAAAAGGATACGACCCAGCGGAGTATTCGGAATCTGCCTATTCCTGTCTCGATCCTAGACACAAACAGTTCGGAGGAAATGCTCAGATAAACAGACTTTTGTGTATGATTAGTACAATGATGACAAGTGTTTATAGAGAAGGAAATTAATCAATGTTTCAAAAGTAAATTCAGTTTCTGGTAATTATGTTTTAACGTTCAGAGAGCTTCTTGTGGTTTTTTTCCCCCATTGTCTTTTGTGTAAAAATGTTTTTAAAAATGTACTAATTCTCACATATTTTTCAACAGTATTTAGGTTTACACGAGCATCATGAAGGTGAAGACGCTTTTCAAATCCCAAAGCACACTCTGAAGCAGATTGTATTAGCTGTAGCTATTTATGTAATATATTTATGCCAGACAATCTTCACTGGAATATTGAAACCGGATGACGACGTAAGTTATTTCCCTTTCATTGTATTTATTTATTTATTAATGTTATCATTATTTGCAAAATTTGTGCGTACACTTTTGGTTTTAAAATATTCCTCTATTACTGCTAAGTTTTCAGAAAAAGCATTTGGTGAATACTGAAAAATTACTTCATGCAACAGCTTTTGCTGTATTTGTTCAGCCGTAGCTGTAACATTTTCCAAAAGCATTTAGCATTTTCTGCTGTTTATTTTAATTTTTCCCATGTGTGTGATATAACCAACAGAGGCTCGTCATGACCGATGTCTTGAGAAGCAGAGAATAATGCTCAACATGAGAAGTTCGGACCGTTTTTCTTTAAACAAGTGAAACTTCGTTAGTGAAAGAAAGTAAAACTTGGCGATACCGTTGTCTGCTTGGCGCTGGGATCTTGACAACAGCGCCAATCAGATAAGCGAAATTTTTCTGAATGGATTCCGGAATCTTCATAAGTTATACATAAAAATGTAGATAAAATTATTGCTAACACGATGGCATATGGCTATCTAAACAAAAGTGATCTAATTATAGGGTTCTCGAGTTTGAAATTTCCAGTAATTGAGTAAAAATGCAATTTTTTGCAGGTATCTATAAATTTTGAAAGATTCTGCAGTTCTTCAGCAGTTTTTTTTTTTTTTTAATTAGACGCAGATCTAAATCTCTGGCAAATGACGCTTATTCGGCTCACAACTCGACGTTTTCGAAAAAAAAATATATGATTAAGAAATTATGTGTTTTTTTTTTTTTAAATCTGCAAGAAAACTGCAGTAATTTTGCAGCTTTCTGCTAAACTTCTTTTTTAACTTTAAGATAACTTCAAAAAATCTGCAAAATTACTCAATTATTGAAATTTAAAATCGCGACAACCCTATGATAGGAGCACTTTTGCTTAGTTAGCCTTATACCCTCGTGTTTGCAATATTTTTATCTACATTTTTACGCATAACTCACTTTCAATCTTTATAAGTTTGGAGAACTACGTTTCGTTGCTTGTTTTGCGAGAATAAATGTTTTAGGTGAGACATATATAAATTAATCCGAAATATGCATACCAGAATTTAAAAAACAATTGTCCGCATTCTATTTACCATTCTTTGACACGTTAAATAATCATACTTCAAAAAATTTCCTCACTGTATTTATTTTTTAAAACTTTAAACTTTTCGATTTAAATTTAGAGATTTAAAATTTCTAGCACTTAATAAGAAGTTTTAAACTTTTTTTTTTTTTATTTAGGATGTTTCTTTCCCCAACAAGTTTCTGTATATACAAAGTCAGTGTGTGCTTTGTATGTATTTCTTTTTTTTCCCTCGAATGTTTGTCCTTTTGCGATGCCCAGAATAACCTACTCTATGTATATTCATTGAATTTAACGCAAAATAAATTCCTATCATAGGTGTTCCCCTATAAGCGATTTTTAAACTTGCTGTTCTTTTCTTTATATTAATTTTGAACAAGTCAGTAAAATTTCATTTGTTGATACATTTTGAGTACTTAAATTAAATAACTCAAATACGTGGAAATTTTAAATATTTTTTTTATTATTATAGCTTTTTGAATTATTATATTTTCATTTTTATTTATTATTTTGCTGAAAGTTAGCAGAAAATGACTTCTTTGAAATTTTAATGCAATTAATGTTCGCCTAAAGAGGATGGTTTTAAATAATACTTCTAGAGGATGGCCATACTAGCTTCTTCTAATCCTTATCAACGGGCAAAGACGTTGTGAGAATACTTTTTGTACGTATATAGGAGAATCAACTACTTGTAGCGGGGACGTCCGACTTTCGATTCCGCTGTAAGGTCAGGTTTATCATTTCTATCACGGACGACGCCGCGACACGAACCGTTAAAATTTTTGATTACTGGGAATAACATGACATTAACCGTTATTAGTTTTGTGTAAAACAAGATACTGTGATGCAAAACATAAACCTATTTTTACAATTAATTTTCAGGGTCACAACCATAAAAAGAACGAGGAAACAAGGGACAACATCCGTTTGCAATCCGTTAAGTCTACATCTCGCGATAGTATGGTAAGTTGTGCAGTTCCTTTGAGCCCCTCCTCCCCCCACCCCGCTCCCATTTGATGCATTTTTTCTCTAATATTTAATTTAAATTTATGCGCACATTCAGAAATCCAGCAGCTAGAAGAAAAGGGAAATTGGACTCATTAAAGATTTGGGTAAAACGCGCTTACAGCTTAAAGTAGGCTCCCATTGAATATTTTTTCTGAATCAAGCCGTATAACAGGGCCTACTAGGGTTACTATTGGCAACTGTTGCCCAAAAACTGAGGAGGGATTCTCCTACCAATTGTGCTGGTTATTAGGGATGCAAAGATAAGCAAATTGATCGATTACCGGTTAATCGGCTGTTGGTAGTCGGGCGATTAATGATAAAGGATGTTTGTTTTTCTACTACATATTTTACCATCCCTGTTTTTTCTCTTATACAATTCCGAGTTTAGAAATAGTAAGTAATTTATTTCTGAGAGAAGATTTCTTTTTCCATTTTTCTAGTTTTCACAAAATAATTTTAATATTTTATCAAATTTTTTAGAACGAATTTTCATATTATTGTCAATAATATTATTAACACATTGTTATGCTAATTGGACATAAAAATTCAAAAAAAGGGGGAAGAGGGAGTCTGTGGTGAGCACTCCAATTTAGGAGTACTTTTAATTTATATATTTTAATAATATCAATTTAATTCAATACTTTTATTTCTTGAAAATTAGAGGTAATCTAAAATCACTGACTTAGGAAAAAACTATCGTTACATGAAAAATGTTGCAACATTTTATATGTATATTTATTCAAAGTAGGAGAATTAATTTTTAAAAAACTTTATATCAACTGAGAGGATTATTATTACTGTTAATAAAATTATGCATCATAGAGTCTTAGTGAAGATATACTTTAAAAAATATTTTTTCTGCGGATTAATCAGCCCCATTTTTGCAGATCATTAACAATCGGCAACGTGGCTGATTATGGCTGGTACTGCCGATTAATCGGTGCATCCAAACTAATTATATCCAAATTTTTAATTTTGGTACTTACATCCCTTTACTTCGCACTACCCCAAATGGTCAAAAGTTAAAGGATTTATTTCTTCTTTTACTCCCTGCTGGGGCTCATAAAGCTTTTCTTTGCATAAAACAGTGAAACTTCAAACAAACTAAAGCAGATCTACATAAACAGCACTGTAGAAAAGAAAACATTGTCTAGAGTAGCGATTTCCAAAGTGTGTTTCACGGAACCCTAGATTCAAGTTTCCTCCCTAAGTTTCTTCTATAATTGAGATGGTGAATGATTAGCATTTGACTTCCGGATCATTAAAATTTTGTAGTCCAGTCAATAACGAAAATGAAGATTCCTTGAAGTAAATGTACAACACTAAGGATTCTATTGCCTAAACAGTTTGGGAATCTAGACCTAGAGTGTAGTAATATAAATGTAAGGGATGATGTGAAGGAGTGCTATTGTTAGAAACAATATTTCAAAACGAAGTTTAAGCTCTAGATTAGAACTGTTTTTGAGTATTATTAAATTCTCTGTTACAATTGATTTCACACACGGTGAAGTAACAGGTATTTTTCATCATCTTCTCTTGAATAGATTTTTTTCAAAGATTTGATAGTTACATCTACATTTATCGTCCATGAACTTTCGAACGTTGAGAGTAGAAATTTTCTATGGATAAAAACATATTCAAATAAAGCATTATTTATAGCATCCAGAATTATCAAAAAAAAAAAAAGGCTTTAAAAAATATATTTATGAACGTCTGAGAATTTTCAGTAGAGTAAATTTTCATTTTTAAATGCAATTATGTATCGAACAAGTGAAGCCTCAGAAATTTCCCGTCTTAGGGTTCAAGCAATCAATCAATCTCTGATGACATCCAGAAGGAAAAGAAGAAGCACGAAAATAGAAAGATGTTTAATTCTCCTGTGGTCTTTTGGGGTGAGTGTGCTTTTCTTTACATATTTATTTGCTAAAGCATTTATTAAGCTTTGTGGATATAATCAATAATATATATATATATATATATATATATATATATATATATATATATATATATATATTATATATATATATATATATATATATATATATATATATATATATATATATATATATATATATATATATATATATATATATATTAGGGTGGTCCTTAGCATATAGTCAAAAAATTAATTTCATATTTTCATAAGTCTTACGCCCTATTTTTTTTCCTTTGGGGTTAGTAAGTAAGTAGTAAAAATTATTTTAAAATATTTCAATAACAACACGTGCCTCAAAGGGAATGAAAAATGAAAAAATACAGCGAAATTAGTACATTTTCAAAACATCTTTTAATAACTCTATTTTAAGTATAAGTAATATTTTGTAGAAAAGTAAGATAAGAAGGACATGAATTGCTTAACTCCAAATCAAATTTCTATAATGTTAAGCTGTAATAATACTAGTTCAATAGCTTTTTGTCAGTAAATGCTTTGAACACGATGGGAAACGGCTACGATAATCTTTAACAATTTGCAGTAGGTATTGCTTTTGCTCCTCATTGTGTGTTATAATATTATTGTATTCTTCCATAAGCTTTACACTTCTTTCTGCAGTATCATTAACAACTGCTAAGTTATTGACTACTGTTAGGCCAAGTTGATAATCATGAAGAGTACTCCAGGTGGACGGGTCATGAGCAATAAAGTCAAAGGGTATTTTAAACCGCTTAAAAAACTTGGATGTTCTTTTTGATACAAAGCTATGGAGGTTTTTGTTTGTAAACTCAATCAATTCCTCCGAATTCAACTGCAGGCGCTTGAAGTCACAATTAATTGATTCTTTTTCTTTAAATGCTTCTGCCATCTTCTTTTTCTGATCAACAGGAACATTATCATCAAAAAATGCCAAAGCAACTGATTCTTCAGTAAGATACCATAAATGTCTGCAAAATTTTTCTGTAGTTACTTCGGAAATTGTTTTATTTGTTTCTTTGTAAAAATAAAGATCTTTCAAAAACATCAAATCCTGATATGGGGATTTACAGGCTAACGAAGCGTTGTACCATGCTTTAATGTACATCTTTATGATAAATATGCAAACATCTCTTATTCCTTGGTATTCCTTTTGATTCAGTGGAAATTCAATTCGAAACAGAAATATTTTTAAACAATAAATAGCTTTCGCCATCCACCTGGCATGGTGAAAAGCACCAGGTAATCGAAATAAAATGTTATCCCCTTCTTGTCCGCCTAAAAATATAATAACTAAATGCAACAGCTCTTTGTAGTCATCTCTCGGTTTTGGTATACAAAACTGCTCTTTAGCAAAAAGTAGCACGATCTCTTTGTCCTTACCAATACTGTTTGCAACGAATTCATCATCAATTCCAGCAGTATGTTTAGAAGTGTCCATATTGGTCCAAGCTTGTTGGAAGCGTTTAAATAGTCCTGGTTCTGGTCCAGACGACGTACTGATGCATGCTTCATAAGCAGACTTTAAGACTAATTCATATATATGGTGTCTGCAAGGTAGATATAATAGATCTTTTTCCAATTTTCGTTCTAATAAAACACAAGCTCCTTTTGCTACTCCTGTATTTGCCGCTGTGGTATCACAACATAAGGCTTCTACTGAAGCCAAAAGTTTACTTTCTGCAAGCAAGCTGTAAACAGCTGATGCCATCTCGTCTCCACTCCCAGAAAGCAATTTAGGGACACCTAGAAGATACTCTTGTCCTTGTGCGGAAATGATTACTGGGAGCCTATCTACTTTCTGGTTTCCAGTTATTTCTGGGAGTAGCTTTCCATCCCAGTGAACTGTTGCAAACTCTAACTGTAACGTTTGAAGCTCATTTTTGATCACTGAAGCACGTTCAGCACGAAGCATTTGACGACATCGTCGTATCGAGGTTCGATTTATTACTAAATCTTTGGTATCGTGTCCCAAAGCTTCTGCAGTTGCAATTAAGATATGGACAGAATCTCTGTCACTTAACTTGCATTTATCAAGAACTGCTACCAATTTCGTGTTAATAAAATTAATAGTTCCACGTTTACATTTTTTGGATGGACCTGGCTCATCAGATGAACACAACATATGCTCACTGTCAGTTTCATTTTCAGATGAACTATTCTTTTCAGGTGAAACAGTCACTAAAAAAGAATCATTTTATGAATTAGCTGCAAAATGCTGAATGAAAAATGTGATAATGTAAAATAACTCCTACAGTGCACCATCTGCCGGTATTGTAAATCTCTTCATCTTCCCGGAAAGATAAAAATTTAATAATGTAGGGGTGTGGACGAAATTTAAGAAGAGCATGGAGAGCAGCTATGATTTTCCTCAAGATTTTATTTACATGAGGTAAAACTGGCAAAAATGTAGCAGAAATTTACAAGATTCAATGTTACGCATTTAATAATTTCATGTTTTAGAAAATGAGTGTTACTCTGTGTGTAATAGAACTTAATTAGAAGTTCCGATTGGTTTTCAAGTACAGCGATGCTTATATTTAACATAAAATCATTAGAGATAAAATAACTTAGTTAACATAATGCTAGTTAATCAAACAATGACATTAAATTTAAAAAAAATCTAGTTCATTATGAACCTATAAAAATATATAATAAAAATAATTGATTTTCTATTTACTTATTTTTTTTTTTACTTACGTGACTCATCGATATCAAAGTCTATGTTAACCATTGTTTCCCTCACTTTCATATCCTCTCTATTTTTTTCTCGTCTCAATTCTTCTGTAATTTGTCGTTTTAAAGCTCGTTGCTCTTTTTCATAAGTTTTTTTATCAACTCCTCTTAATGAACCAACTCTTCCTTTCTGTCTTTGGGAGATGAGAAATTGTCTATCTTCTTCAATTTTAATAACTTCTAAGGCATTAGAATGAGCAATATCAAATAGGTCTTCAAGTCTTGCTTTAAAATTTCGTTCTTTTTGCATTTGAACTTCGCTTTTTCTCTTACTGTTTTTCTGGATTGCTCTCCATTCGTTATAAAGAGTTTCTAATTTAACAATGCAGTTATGATGATCTCTAAGAGATATTCGTGCCTTTTGCCAAAAAATCATAGTTTCTGAAATAACTAAACAAGCACTTTCGCGGAGACTTAATTTTACGTGCCTCATATTGTAGAAAAGGACTTGCAAGACCTGTCTATTGGAAGGCAGTTTGCAACCTAATATCTGATTAGTTTCAGTTCCAATCAAGTATACATACTTGCGAAGACTCCAGTTTTATGCCATTTTTAATTATCAAAATACTTGCACCCGCCTTGTTCGGAAGATAACGCAATATTGAGAGGGAAGCGCGAAAAGAAGCATTCCAACAAAAATGCTAACACAGCGTAAACTGTGCTGACTATCGGAAATCACGTGGGCAGACAAGTTATTTTAAATTATATTTTAGTGTATGTTAGATATTATTTAGGGTGAGTTCTGGTAAGTGCGTCCACGGGGTAAGTGCGTCCACTGGGAATTATATGAATACTGGATTGAAATGGTTTCTGTAACACATCGACTATGTTAGATAACTGTCTAATAATAATTTCAATAGGTAGAATTCAGGCCTGGATTCAATAGACGAAACACAATCAGAGACAACTTAAATGTCTTCAAAAAAACTCCAAAGTAAAGATAGCGAAGGTTTTGTTTCACTTTCTCTTGTAGTCATACCAAGCAATTGAAGTCAAGAAATGCAAGTTGTTTCTTTTGAGTAATAGCTACTAATAATATACATGGGGTATTTTGATCAAATACTCTGAATAAAATTTGTTTATATGACGGTACGCACTTTCCCTTTCGTTAAAGTGAGGTGGGGGTAAGTGCGTACCATTATGATGGGGCAAGTGCGTACCACTATCATGAGGCATATGCGTACTATTATGCGGAGCAAGTGCGTACCATTATGATAAGGCAAGTGTGTACCGTTACGTGGAAAATCCAACTCTCGTAATTCACCTTTAATTTTGCTTATAACTCTTTTATAAGCCGATTATATAAATCCTACGTCATTTCCATCAAGTATTTATATTTACATTGATTGCGGCATAAGATTTCAATTTGATTCATTACCTCTGAAATATATTGGCTTTTAGATATCAGTTAGTAAATTTTTTGTTGAAAATAGCGATCATAAGCTATACTTAATTTAAACCAGAATGACAAATGAAGCAATGAAATTAAGTGAAACACTAAATGAGGAGCCAACTGATTCAAAAAACGAAGGTGGAGTAATAATTAAATTATATTTAAGAAAATTAAGAACACCTTGTGAAAAACTATTTCAATGTACAAGAAAAAAAAGTACAGGTATCATATCATGATCAATTATTTTCTTTGTGTTTTTTTTTTTGCTCTTTATTTTGTGTTTTTTCTTACTGCTGCTAATTCTAATAAGAAAAATATTTTAAAACCGTATTTATTCGGGAAAAAAACGAATTGTTCACTCAGGTCACCTAACGATCTACTATATAAATAGAAGTAAAGAAAATCACAGGGGTACGCACTTACAACAACGCTATTGGACGCACATGTCTCATCTTACATTTAAAAAGGGGTAAGTGCGAACCCTGGCTTAAACACAGACTGATTAATGTATTAAACTAAAATAAACTATTTAGACTATAAGTGATTATTACTAAATAAAAAAAACTTACATTTGCTCACTTGGTCTTATTAAAAGGACAGAGGAAGAATCACAAACACAACACTCTCAATCTTCAAATCACAGTTGTTTTTAAGACACGTGGGATATTACTGATTGCGTTTCATCCATGCAAGCAAGTGCTGATCTCTAGTATTAGGAATTATCCCAAGGCAACTACCTAACATATTTAATATGTGCCAGAAGTTTTTTCCTGTTCATATTCACATAATTTAAGGTGGACGTACTTACCCCGCTAGGTAGGGAAAGTGCGTACCTTAGAATAGGTGTCATAAACCAGGTCACAAAACCTATGCTTATGGTTTATTTAACATATTATATGCTTGAAAATCTTAGTAAAGGATCTGGAAAGAAAACTAAAAAAAAATTGTGAGTGTACAAGATTTTTCAACAGAGCAGCATCCTTGAGAACATGAACTTTGAAAAAAAGGGTACGCACTTACCAGAACTCACCCTACTTTATTCACTTTCATGAATTTTATTTATTTTTTCCCCTCTTAAAAAAGAGAAAAGTTACTGATTTTCATAAAAACTTCAACTTTTAAAGCTTTTGAGGCACCATTTAAAATTGTAGGAATGATTTTAATTTTTTTTCTACATTAGTGTTAGACCAGAAGGAAAAAACTGAGGGGGTAAGACTTAGGAAAAAAAAAGTTGAAAAATAAGGACCACCCTAATATATGTGTATATATATACATACATATATATATATATATATATATATATATATATATATATATATATATATATATATATATATATATATATATATATATATATATATATATATATATATATATATATATATATATATATATATATTTATTTATTTATAACTCGAGAACGGCTGTACCGATATGGCTAAAAATTGGTAGGTAGGTAGCTTAGAGCCAGGAGACGGACATAGGCTATAATTTATGTGTGTCAGTTACATAAATAGAAAAAAATGCCTTATTCACTAAGCCTTTTTACTAAGCCTTTTTTAAACACCTCATGGCTGAGCGACATAAAGCACACGTTCTGGCAGCGCTGTAAACAGGTTGTAGGTTAGCAGTGCGTTGAGTGTTATTTGACTTTTTTGTGAAGTAAATTATAAACAAACGTGTTATTTCCCTTGAAATTTATATGTGATAAGCTCTCAGAAACGATTGTCAGGGA
>JAXGGA010002639.1:0-117719 GCA_038373865.1 Uloborus plumipes | reverse complement strand
GGAAAATATTCAAAATTCGCGCGGAAACCCTCGCGGCGGCCCTGGGGAGGCGGTTGGGAGGTGGCTGTGGGAGGAGGCGGCGGGAGGTGGCTGCACCCAGCACCCAGGACCATGTGCCGAGGCGGCTGTGGGAGGCGGCTCCAGCCGCACAGCCTCCTCCTGCCGGTGAACCGGCCTTTTTACACTACTATCGTCCTTAATATTAAAAAAAAATCTTGTTTAATTCTTGAATTATTTGAATATTTCCCTCAGCAATGTCATTCACCATTCTTTATTTACTTTGCTTTTCTTTTGGTAATTCTGTGATTGGTATTATATTTGCATTCCCGTTCGAGTGTAGGATGAATAATGTTAGAAAATAATCTCTAATGTTCATGTTTGAAAACAGCCAATCGTACTATACTTCACTTGTTATATTTTGCATCTTTATTCCAGTTACAATTTGTTTTTCTTTAAGCTAGAATTTTATCTGAAAAACTAAGGCAAAGTACCTAATTCATCAGAAAGGGGCCAAAAGTGCTTTTTTCAAAACTCCAAGCAGCTCTTTCCATTTCCAATTCGTTCATATCTTATAATTTTTTTTCCCAAGGTCAGATATTCCAAAGATTTTTAATATAAGGTGGAGCGACTATTAAGATTCTATATATTAATGTTAAACTGTACAAAAAAGCACTGAAACTGTTTAAATTGTTGAGTCTAGGTTTGTTTTCTCCTGATTAAATGAAAAATATCCTTCTTACAAAGGTAAAACAAATATTTTGAAGGCATAAAAGAGATTATCAATTCACCAAACATTATGAATATCACTTCTCATTCGCCGATGGATTTTCTCAGACAGGCTCCCAAAATGGCTAATAATAACTCAATTGGCTCTTTATAATCAGCAAGAGTAATTATAAATTTACCTATAGATTTATAAAAAGCTTACAGTTGAATTTTCAACCTTGTTTAAAGTCTTCTCTCAGTTCTATGCTCAATATTTTTTTTAAAATTCTTTGTCAAACATTCTTCACTTTAAAGTTATTAAAGAATAAAACTCCTTTGGAACATGATAGCAAACATCAAACAAATATATTATTGAAGGATTCCGGGCTGTTGTGCCGTGGTCTGAATGGCTTTAATCCATACGTTTCGATCGCAACTGCGGCGGTCATCTTCAGTGGCTGTCGTAGATTAATTTGGCGACTGATGCGAAATTTCGAACTGCTGCAAGATTTTAAATTGAAAACGCAGCACCCTCTACCTTCCGGCTCGGGATGAACAGATGACTGGATGCCAAAGCTTGTTAACTTTTACTTCTCCCTCCTTCTTGTTAAAATTATTTGGGTGTTTGAAAATTTCAATGGCCTCTCTATTCAATCTGGGGAAAAAATTTGAAGTCCGTGAAATTATTTTGTCATCTGTTCATCCCGAGCCGGAAGGTAGAGGGCGCTGCGTTTTCAATTTAAAATCTTGCAGCAGTTCGAAATTTCGCATCAGTCGCCAAATTAATCTACGACACCCACTGAAGATGACTGCCGCAGTTGCGATCGAAACGTATGGATTAAAGCAGCGGTTCCCAACCTTTTTTTAATGCCGTACCCCTTGTGATAAACTTATTAAAATTGTACCCCCGAGGAAAAAAAGTTGCAAGAATATTAATCATGGAAAGTAAATATTTACGCAAGAGTTTTTTAATCTTTCATTTGACAATAAAGTTATTGTTTAAAATTAGGCCTATATATATGTTTCTAGTAAACTTATTAAATCTAAATACCAACTGTAAACAAATAATAACAAAGTAAATACAACGTTTCTCATCACGAAAACATACTACAATTACCGGTAGCAAATAAGTTTATCGAAAAAAATCAAAAGTACTCTTAAAACAAGTAAAAACTGTTTTAGTGTGACCCTTGGGCCTGTTTTGTTGCACATAATATTTTGAAATCAATATCAAAGTTTGATAAATACACTCTTAAATCAGGACTTGCAGTTAGCTTATTCCTATACTTATTCTTAACAGGCGCGGATCCAGAGGGGGGGTCATGGGGGTCATGACCCCTCCCTTAACCGACCAAATGTAGCAAAAAATTGCATTTTTGGGACTTATTTTACGAAAAAACTGCCAAAACCCCCCATTTTTGCACAAAAATTGCACTTTGACCCCCCCTTTCCGAAAATGACCCCCTCCTTAACCAGAAGCTGGATCCGCCCTTGATTCTTAATGAAAGCATAGGAAGAGAACGATCTCTCAACTAGTTCTGTGTTTGTAAAAGGAACTAAAACCAGAAGGGCTTTTGTGGTTAAGGGTCCATATTCATCCCTAATGCTCACCCAGAATTGTTCAAGGGATTTTTTCTTAAACTCAGACTTCAAGGAGGAGTCACTTGAAAGTTCTAGGAGCTTTTCCATCTCATGAACGGGCAATGTAGCTGTCTTGACGTTTTCCTCATTGAAACGATCTGCAATCCAATTCTCTCCGTCACTTCGTTTAGGAAAATACTTTCTAAAAGAGTTCTTCAGGTTTGTCAAATGTGTCACTATTTGATGTTTCACTTCGCTAGATATGGGCAGATTATTGTCACTCAAGAAATCATGAAGCGTGCCAAAAACTTCTTGATTGTTTTGAATACAGGTTTTCCAAAAATCAATTTTCTTCAGCATGGATTCTATTTTGTCAGCAACTTTGAATACTGTGTAACTCTAAGTTGAGTTTATTGATTTGAGCGGCAGAGGGCGACTGACATTGATGAGCGAGCGTGAGTCAGACCATCGGACGACTAGGTGCGCCAGAACTGTACGGTACTTTTCATCCACCACGTACGTAACGTATGGCAAAAAAATAAAATACGCCATTACCAAATATTTTCGGCGTACCCCCAACCAGGTCGTTGCGTACCCCCAAGGGGTACGCGTACCCCAGGTTGGGAACCGCTGGATTAAAGCCATTCAGACCGCGGCACAACAGCCCGGAATCCTTAAATAATATTTACACCGGCCGTGAAAGCCTTCATTCTTACATCAAACAAATATCTTTGCCTAAACTACAGATTAGTTCTGTGCCATGATGATAGCAGGCTAGCTACAATATAGTTTTTGTGCAATTCATTTTTATAATTTAATTCTTTCTCTTTGTGCCATTGTTAGCACTATTAGTTTAAAACTTTAAATCCTGCATTTTTTTCCTCTGCATCACTACTTTAAAAGCATTTAAACGTATTTTTCTCAATTTCTCCACAATTCTATTTTAGCATGCTTAAAAGTTTTTGAAAATCAATGCTCAAAATGTACGCAAGTAGTACTGCAAACTACATTAAATAATGCGTTCTACCAAATAGTTGATTGTATCAAAATTGTTGCTAGGTTCAAATAATTAAGAAACTTTCCAATTGCTCTAACTAACATTTATGTATTGGAAAATCAGAATTACTGAAAAAAAAAAATCTTTTCTAAGAAAATGGTTTTGACTGACAATCTCGGAAATTGTAAAAAACTCGAAAAAGCGTAAAAATGAAGGGTGTTTGAGCACCATCTTCCATTAGGAATAGAATGCTGAAATTTTAAGAGAGTGATTTTGTATATAAATGTAAAAAAAAATAGGGTGAGCCTTGGTCTCTAGCAAAAAAAAATTAATTTTTTTGAACCACCCTAGGTTAGGTAGTAGTAGCAGATAGTAAAAAAAAAAAAAAAAAAAAACCTTGCCCCCCCAGGTTTTCTGTCCTAAATCCGCCTATGCACATAATTCAGGAAGGCACATCATTTCTCAATCATATAACAATTTTCTTACGAAAATTTCGAGTTTTGAGCCGAATAAGTGTTATATGTTTGTGAGAGATTTAGATCTGCTTTTAATTTTCAAAATACTGCAAATAAACTGCAGATTCTTGCAAACTTGAAAGATACCTGCAGGAAAACTGGGGTTTTACTCAACTACTGGAACTTCAAATAGCGACAACTTCATGATTGGATCACTTTTGTTTAGATAGCCATATGCTTCGTGTTAGGAATATGTTTATCTACATTTTTATGCATGACTTATTAGGAAACTCGACGACGGTAGGTCAACCTAAGTGGGATCTTAGACTATTAAATTAGGGCAAGAGAGAGAAATTCCTCTCATTCTAGAAGCAAAAATTTTGCTTGAAGATGAGCACAAAAATGAAGCATTAGAGGGCCGGAGCCTCCACTATCTGATAAGCAGGTCACTTGGAACTGGTTCCTCTGCTCAGGAAACGAAGATATCCTCTGGAGGAAGTGAGAGTGGCACTTCCTCCTGAAATAAGCACGCAACACGCGTTTTACCATCAGAAACTGCATTATACAATGGCAAATAAGGCTCAAGTTGAATCAGATATATAAATTTCTTCAACATAACTTTCCTGTTATTTGAAGAACGCAGTGACACCAAAGACTGTGGTGACACTGTCTGGCTTTCTCGACCAGTGGGGCGTAACGGGGCCCTCGGGAAGGGCATAACAAGACGAGCATTCGTGCCGTTTTGAACGGGACAGTCCCGTTTTCAGGAGTCTGTCGTCTCATTGTCCCCGCACATGCTGAAATGTCCCGTTTTTTGAAGGGACAAAAGGAAGCAATGAATGCTTCAAGAAAAAATCATTTAGTGGATGGATCTGTTTAAGCATTTTCATACCAAAAACCGTAATTAATCAGAATTTTTTTATGTTTTCCTGGGACTAATGCACTCATTAAAAGGGTATTTGCGCTTATGAATGATTAGTGGGCTAAGGGAAAAGCAAAGTTGCAAATCGCAATTCTTAAAGCAAGGTTGATTTTAAAAGCAAGTTGAAAAAATATCTGTCAAGACTTTCATTCTCATTTAAAGTCAGCACCAAATGTACTCAAGCAAATTTGTACGCTGAAAAATTACATTTATTCTTCTCTTTTAAGTATTAATTTCTGTTTTTGTTTGTTGTAAACTAATAAAGAGGGGAGGTGTTTTTTTTTTTAATATACACATGCCGATGCCTAAAATTCGTAATTGTCCCGTTGTGACGAAAATTTGACTGTGTGAAACATTTATCATATGCATATTAATCCCCCTATGGGATGAAAAGTGCACGCACACTTGCGACATGGTGAATCCTCCACTGATTGCAGAACTATGTAAAACATTTATCATGAGCATTTTTAATCCCGTTCGGGTATTTAAAATGCATGCACACTTGCGACGTGGTGAATTTGCCACGTCGCATTATATTATATTATTAATGTATAACTTTAGGTTTCTGTGTGAGGATATTCAAAATTTGATTCTTTTTTGTCTTTTCAGCTGCCACAAGGAAGACCGACTTTGTTTTCCTTTACACTTAACGAACACTAAACATATCGAGGAAAAAATGTAAGTTGAATTGCATTCAATTTGTTGATTTATAAATTCTGTTGAGAGTTGTGGAGAAGGGGAGGGAATGAAGTAGTGTAAGACTTGTTATTAAGGGTATTTAATGCAGCAGATAGTTTAATTTTCTTTAAAATAAAGAAAAACAAGAAGTTCTGTCAAGAACTAAACGAGCCTACTTTCCCGTATATCGACATCGGCATTCTAGCATCTGATTATTATTCTCTTGATTATCTGAGACTGAAAATTATGTCAAACATACCTTTTTAGCACTTAAAGCTGATTTCTAAAAGCAAAATATACCCCTCTCATCAAATGAAATAGACACGTAAAAAGTAAATAAACGAATAAATAAAGTTTTGTCGCACCTTTTAAAGAATGTAACTGTTATAGTTCTTCCGTAGAAAAATTCCACAATCGTTTTCAAAAGAAAAAAAATTAATAAACAAAATAAAAGTACAAGGAACGTCAAAACACATTTTATCAACGAGAAAAAAAAACCTCGTTCGTTAATAAAATGTCTCGAATTTTATTTTTAATCCATTGCCAGTTGTTAAATATAAATAAAGAATAAAATGCTCACGTGAATGAAAAATTTTTGTAAACAAAAAAAAAATCGTTTGCCAAAAATAAATAAATAAATAAATAAAAATAATAATAATAAATTAAACAAAAAATGAATCAATAAACAAAAAATCGTCAGCCAGTCGGTCATTTTTTTCTGAGCCTGCATTTCCGCCATGTTTGCGGAGTTGGAGTCGGAATCAGAGTCCTCGCAGAAGATTTTTCAGAAAAGTATTTTACATACATTTTTTATCAAAACCATTTTCTTACAAAGTTAGTTTGAAGGAAATCCGTCTTTACGTTCAGAATCAACATTCAATTTAAATTTCCCAGTAGTCGCTCATGTTAAAATTTTTTCTGAACGGTTCATCATTGAACGAAAAATGGTTGAAATTGAAAAGTGAAATATGGGAATGAGTCTCTCCGAAAACTTTCGAACAAAAAAAAATATATTCCATTCGGACGGTTCACTCAAAAAATATTAGGTGGGGAAAGGTTGCTTGAACGGTTCAATGTTGAACGAAAAAATGTTCAAATTGAAAATTTAAATACGGTAATGAAGTATCCTTGCCGAGATCTTTCGAACAAAAAAAAAAGTTTGTTTAAATCTGACTGTTCACTCAAAAGTTATTAGGGGTGAGAGCTTGTTTGAACGGTTCAATATTGAACGAAAAATTGTTCAAATCGGAAATTTAAAAACGGGAATGAAGTATTCTTGATAAGATCTTTCGAACAAAAAAAAAGTTTGTTTAAATCGGACGGTTCACTCAAAAGTAATTAGGAGTGAGAGCTTGTTTGAACGGTTCAATGTTGAACGAAAAATTGTTCAAATCGGAAATTAAAAAACGGGAATGAAGTATTCTTGATAAGATCTTTCGAACAAAAAAAAAAAGTTTATTCAATTCGGACAGTTCACTTAAAAGTTATTAGGTAGGGAAAGGTTGCTTGAACGGTTCAATGTTGAACCAAAAATTGTTCAAATCGAAAATGTAGATACGGGAATGAAGTATTCTTGAAACGATCTTTCGAACAAAAAAAAGTTTGTTTAAATCGGACTGTTCACTCAAAAGTTATTAGGGGTGACAGATTGTTTGAACGGTTCAATGTTGAACGAAAAATTGTTCAAATCGAAAATGTAGATACGGGAATGAAGTATCCTTGAAAAGATCTTTCGAACAAAAAAAGTTTATTCAATTCAGACGGTTCACTTAAAAGTTATTAGGTGGAGAAAGGTTGCTTGAACGGTTCAATGTTGAACGAAAAAATGTTCAAATTTAAAATTTAAATACGGCAATGAAGATTACCGGCTTGCCGATATCTTTCGAACAAAAAAAAATTTGTTTAAATCGGACTGTTCACTCAAAAGTTATTAGGGGTGAGAGCTTGTTTGAGCGATTCAATGTTGAACGAAAAATTGTTCAAATCAAAAATGTAGATACGGGAATGAAGTATCCTTGAAAAGATCTTATGAACAAAAAAAAGTTTGTTCAAATCGGACTGTTCATTCAAAAGTTAGTATCGCGGGACCGGTTATTTGAACGGCTCAAAGTTGAACCAAAAATTGTTCAAATCAAAAAATCAAATATGGCAATGAGCTGTACTCGCCGAGATCTTTCCAACAAAAAAAAATTTGTCCAAATCGGAATGTTCATTCAAAAGTTATTAGGGGGGTACAGACAGACCGACCGACCAACCGACAGACCGACACACAAATTCCCCATCTCAATACCCCACTTTCAAATTTTTAATTTTTCGATATTTATTTCATTTCTTTTTTTTTTTCTTTTTGACTTTGTTTTGGACTTGGCGATATTTTTTGAACTTGGCGATATCTTTTTGGATGCATTAAGCCACTTTTAATACTTTTCTCGTCTCTCTTGTTTTTAACGGGAAAGTAGGCTAAAAAGAGCGCGATGTCTGGACTCGTGTTGTATTGCATAATATTGTGATTTGAGGGATTCACCCCCATTTACCTACGGGAGATCGAAAAAGTAGTAAATGAATGAAGTTTTGTCAAAATTTTAAACAAAATCGGTCACCACTGTATAAAAAAAAAAAGAAAAAAATCTGGTATGGACCCCACACTACTTCCTTTTACGTGTAAATTTCTTAGCAGTTGCCTTAAGTGTTAAAAAAGTGCTTGGAGTGAGCAAGGTAACAATTCAAATATTTACTCCCCTAATCTGCCACGAAACAATGCAAAAAATATTTTACAATGGTTAATTTTCTAAATATTGCTGATTTTAATATCATTCAGTGAATTTTTCGCAAAATATCGCCAATAGCGCCAAGTTGAACCCAAATTCAAAAAAAAAAAAAAAATTTCAAATTTGTCGCCAAGTTGGCGTCAAACACTTGGCGACAAAAATCTTGGCGAAATATCGCCAAGTGGTCGCGCCAATTCATATCACTTGAGTCTGTATTGAAATTAACACTGATTTACCCCTAAAAAGGGGTAAAACACCCCCTTGGGAACATTCAAATGCAACCACAAGGGGAGGTGCACAACTAGACCATCCTCAGAGCCTACATACCAAGCTGGAAGCTTCTACGGCATATAGTTTTTGAGTTATGCGACCCACATACGCACATACAGACGTCACGAGAAAACTCGTCGTAACTAACTCGGGGGTGGTTGAAAAGGATTTTTCGGCTGCTTATATGTTGGTAAGTACATATGCACGTGCTGAAAGGTCGAAAAAACTACTGAACATTCATTCGGGGGTGAGCAAAATCAAAATTTAGACTCAAATTTGAGTGATTTTTTTTTTCGCGATCACAATACTTCCTTTACTTCGTAAAAGGAAGTAAAAAAAGAGGTTTGTAAACTCGTGTTTTTTTCTTAAATGCGAAGTACTTATTTATTTACAACTTGAAAAGCATTTTTAAGCCTTTGGTTGCAATTACGCATTTAAAACAGCCGTAATTTGTTTCAAAAAGCACAACCTTATTTAATCCATGCTCACCGTAAAATCATACCCAATTTCATTTGATTTGGCGCCGAAGGCGCGGGAGGGGTTGAAGAGAAAGGATGCAGAGTCCCTGTTCTCCAGTACGCATTTGGTTCCAGTTGGTTGACTTTCACTTCACTTCAAACTCTAGGGTTCCCCCGTACATACCACAACTCGTGGTTTAACGGGGATGGGGCCCTGAAGAGCGCTCTGTTCATTTTTGAACCAGGCCCAAGGGCCGAGCAAACCCTTGGCCCATCACCCTCCAGAGGTATCGGTTCACTTGGAAGATTTTGTGACCACGAACATTTTTAACGTCCCCTAGCCACCATTAATGAAGACGACGAATCTTTGATCGGCTGGGCTCCCTCTGTATGATCGGCCCGGGACCCTCCGGTTACGAGTCCGACGACTTACCGATCGGACTACCGCGGCCCACACCCAAACCCAATTCTAACTTTATTTTGATGGATCTCAACTTTATTATTATTAAATTTTAAAACAATAACAATTCTAACGTGTTGCCAAAACTCGTTTGCCAAATACCATAAAAATCTAAATTTACGCTGATGTGATTAAATTTAAAACCCATTGTTACAACAAAACGTGGTTGCTATGAAACAGTAACAATAAGAGTAATCATAAAGAAAATGGCGAAAGACAGCTCGTCAAACTTTTAATGAAGGCACAAAAAACGGGGTTTTTTGTGAAAACTCGCGTTTTTACAGAAAACACGCCGATGCAGATGAACTCAAATACCAAAACTCTATCTAAATACAAAATTTTATCAAAATTGTTAGAGCCGTTTTCAAGATCCGAAATATATATATATATATATATATATATATATATATATATATATATATATATATATATATATATATATATATATATATATATATATATATATATATATATATATATATATATATCTGTATATATATACACGAATTGCTCGTTTAAAGATATTAGATTAGTTTTTAATGAAATATATTAGCTGTCGCTTGCGGGACAAAATGGCCTCTTTCTCGTAGAATGACCCTACTGAACTTATGTAATTAAGTTTGTGAAAATATGTTTTTGATTTTTAAACACATCTGTCATTTGAAATTTGAAATTTATTGCTCACTTCAATATGCATATTTCCTAATATTTCCTGATTATAAGTATAACTTATTTGTTGAATTAGCTTAAAACAGTAGGAATAAAATAACTGACCAAACAAGCAATTTTAATGTGAAAAGGAAAAGAAGTCGGGGTTTGATATTAGATGCCTTAAATTTCTCATCGTTAACTAATCGTTGGCGTTTTCCAATGTCGTAGAATCTTTGATAATATGAAAATGGAGAAATACCCCACACTGTCTTTTACATTAAAGTTATTTGTTCGGTCACTTATTCTATTCCTATTATTTTAAGTTAATTCAAAAAAAAAAAAAAGAAAGTTTTACTCAGCTGTGGGACATCCTCTCATTGCTGAACAAACTTTACATCAAAATATTTTTTTGTTTTTGTTCTTTAGTTCATTTTGCTGCAAAAACGCGTCTTTCTAGTTTTTAGCCTACTTTCCCGTTAAAAATAAAAGCAAGACGAAAAAAGTGTTAAAAGTGGCTTAATGCATCTAAAAAATATCGCCAAGTCCAAAAAATATCGCCAAGTCCAAAAAATATCGCCAAGTTAAAAAAAATATCGCCAAGTCCAAAAAATATCGCCAAGTTAAAAAAAATATCGCCAAGTCCAAAAAATATCGCCAAGTTAAAAAAAATATCGCCAAGTCCGAAAAATAATGCCAAGTTAAAAAAATAAAAAGGTGAAATGAATATCGAAAAATTAAAAATTTGAAAGTAGGGTATTGAGATGGGGAATTTGTGCGTCGGTCGGTCGGTCTGTCTGTCTGTCTGTCTGTCCCCCCCTAATAACTTTTGAATGAACATTCCGATTTGGACAAACTTTTTTTTGTTGGAAAGATCTCGGCGAGTACAGCTCATTCCCATATTTGATTTTTCGATTTGAACATTTTTTGGTTCAACTTTGAGCCGTTCAAATAACCGGTCCCGCGATACTAATTTTTTAATGAACAGTCCGATTTGAACAAACTTTTTTTTGTTGGAAAGAACTTTTCAAGGATACTTCATTCCCGTATTTACATTTCCGATTTGAACAATTTTTCGTTCAACAATGAACCGCTCAAGCAAGCTGTCACCCCTAATAACTTTTGAGTAAACAGTCCGAAAAAAAATGACTGACTGTGCAGACAATTTTTTGTTTATTTATTCATTTGTTTTATTGAATTTATTATTATTATTATCATTATTATTTTTGGCAGACGATTTTTTTTGTAACAAAAATGTTTCATTCACGAGGGCATTTTATTCTTTATTTATATTTAACAACTGGCAACGGATTAAAAGTGAAATTCGAGACATTTTATCAACGGACGAGTTTTTTTTTTTTTTTCTTTTTTTTTTCTTTCTTTGATAAAATGTGTTTTGATGTACTTTGTACTTTTAATTTTTTTTTTGAAAACAATTGAGGAATTTTTCTACGGAAGAACTGTAACAGTTACATTCTTTAAAAGGTGCGACAAAACTTTATTTATTCATTTATTTACTTTTTATGTGTCTATTTCATCTGATGAGAGGGGTATATTTTGCTTTTAGAAATCAGCTTCAAGTGCTAAAAAGGTATGTTTGACATAATTTTTAGTCTTAGATAATCAAGAGAATAATGATAAGATGCTAGAATGCCGATGTCGATGTACGGGAAAGTAGGCTCGTTTAGTTCTTGACAGAACTTCTTGTTAAACTATGAGATACTTTATTTTTAAATAAGTCTTTGTACAATAAAAATCCCTTGAACTTTCAAATGAGAAAATAGTAAAGAAATCGCTGCACAGTATGATAGATGTCCGTAACTAATGCAAATAAATTAAAAATCATTCTGCAATAGATATATTTTCTACCGAAAGTTTGGAATTACATGACTTACTAAACGTTGGTGAACAATTTTTCTGATGTGGCGAGCGTATTTTAGGTTAGTTAGTATTTTTTACATGCAACTCACATCAATAGGAACTCTATTTAAAATCAGGAAAGATATGATCAAACTTTTCATTTAATTATAAAAAAAAATATCTTATTTTAAAAACTTTTTTTATGTTTTGAGGATATTCTTGTTGAGAGTACTTATAAAAATATTTTATGTCTTTAAAATAAGAATTCTACTAACGCGTATGAAAATAGAAATGCATCACTCATACTTAACTATATTTTTAATGATATGAGATTTCTGTCCTGAATAACTTTCAGTTCACCTTAAAAGTGGGTTTATTATTTTTATTTTTTGTTACATTAATTATGTATCGTATATTATGGGCTCGTAAAAAATATCCATATATTTATTAAAATTTCTCATCCTTGGTCCTTGTCAGTACGACTTTTTATAATCGACACACACAGTTGAGACATCTCTATCCCTATCTCTACTAGTAATAAAGTTGAAGGTGGGTCTGTCTGTCTGTGACCCACGTAGCGCCAAAACCGTTCGATCGATTTTCTTAAACTTTGGCACAAAATTAGTTCGTAGCATGAGTGTGTGCGTCTCGAAGCGTTTTTTCGAAAATTCTATTTCGTTCTTTTTCTATTGTAATTCTTAGTTCATTTTTCATACAAATTCAAAGAAATATTTCACACACATTTTCAATGTCTTATGTCATTCGAAAGCTTAAAATTTTCTGCTAAAAATGATATCAATTAGAAGTTTCTACGAGCATTAGCAAAGCTGTAATAATTGTTTTTAGATTCCCGGAAATTCAAGGCTTACCTAGAGCAAAGCAATCCAAACGATTCTGAAATGGTTAAGCTTGAAAATAAAATTTGAAAATAAAAATAAAATGAATTATTTTATGTGACAAAAGTGATAAAAATTGGCGCGACCACTTGGCGATATATCACCAAGCTTTTGGTCACCAAATGTTTACGCTAATTTGGCGACAAATTTGGCGAAAAGATTTTTTTTTGTGTGTGGGGGGGGGGGGTCAATTTAGCGCTATTGGCGATATTTTTCGAAAAATCCACTGAATGATGTTAAAATCGGCGATATTTAGGAGATTAATCATTGTAAAACATTTTTTTTGTATTGTTTCGTGACAAACTAGGGATGTAAATCTTTGAATTCTTATCTTGCTCCCTCCAAGCACTATTTTAGCACTTAAGGTATCTACTAAGAAATTTACACGTAAAAGGAAGTAGTGTGGGGTCCATACCAGATTTTTATATCATACTTTGAAGGGATGAAAGTTGAATTATAACTAAAATAGAGTATTTTTTCTAGGGATGCACCGATTAATCGGCAGTGCCGATTAATCGGCCATAATCGGCCACTTTGCCGATTGTTAAACATCGGCAAAATCGTACCGATTAATCGGCGGAAAAAATATTTTCTATCATTAGTTTTCAAAGTATAATTTCAATAAGAAACGATGAGGAATTATTTAATTAACAGTAAATAAATGTATTTTCTGCAATCTATTCTTATAACATGTAGCATGTATGTGTATGTACAGAGTAAAAACAAAACAAATAGTTCGTGTAGTGCATAAAACTAAAAGGAATATTAAAAGATAACCTTCACGACCGATATTCATATGACACTGTTAGGAATAATTAAATTCTGTTGTTGCTGCTAATAATTCGGATATAGCAGCTGTTTGATCAAATGTATGATTCCATGCACTTTAATGAGGTCCAGTACAAAGAGTGGTCGTAAATATAGGTCTTCCCGAGCTAGCCGCTAACAACTGAGGATACATTCCGGGGAAGCTGTTACTAGTTTGTACTTGGTGCTTGTCGGGAATATTTTTTGGCTAGATTCATAAGTCATACATTTTAGACGTCCAGTGGTAAATCTATAAATAGCTGTTTGATTTTGTCTGTCCCAGCTGAGCTCTGATGAGCCTCCTTAAATTCATGAAGTTTTAAATTGAAATGCGAAAACGTGAGCATTTCATTTTTTTATAAGCAGTTAAATTTTTCCAAAATAAAATATAAAAATAATGCTCATTGTTGATATATGTTTTTTAATAAATTAATTTTCTATCTTGAATAAATATTCATACATAGCCAATGTTGCAACATTTTTCTTGCGTCCATACTTTTCTCTTTACATAGTGCTTTTAGTTATTCTTTAGTTTTTACATAGAATAAAATTCATGAATTAAATGGGTACTAGAAATTGAAAAATAAATTTAAACTAAATGCATTTATAAATTAAAGTGCTCATAACAGCCCCCCTCTTTTTTTTTTTTTTTTAATGGCTAGGTAGCGTAAGCAATAATGTGCTATTAATATTGCATGTTAGAGTAATTTTATCATCAGAAAATAAAAATTAGTTCAAATAAATTGGAACAAATTTAAATTTTATTTTGGCAAAATGAAGAAAATGGAAATAAAAAATAAACAAATTTAAGGAGAAATAAATCAGCAATTATTTCTAAAATCCCAATTATAAAAGAAAGAAAAAAAAGTGATGGTGAAATTGGTAGTATTAAAAGTTACCATCATAATCATTAATCGGCTTTGCCGATTAATCGGCCGATTATCAAAAGCCGATTAATCGGTAATCGGTAATCGGCCAATTTGCTTATCGGTGCATCCCTAATTTTTTCTGCTATATCAATTATTTTACAAATGAACTTTTATTTTATACCACGGACAAAGCCGTGCGGGTACCGCTAGTATATAATAACTGGGCCGTGGTAGCCCGATCGGTAAGGCGTCGGACTCGTGTTCGGAGGGACCCGGGTTCGATCCCAGCCGATCAAAGATCCACCGTCTTGATTAATGGTGGCTGGGGGACGTTAAAAATGTCGTGGTCACAAAGTCCTCCAAGTGAAACGATACCTCTGGGGGTGCTGGGCCAAGGGGTTTGCTCGACCCTTGGTCTGGTTCAAAAAGAACAGAGCGCTCTTCAGGGTCCTATCCCGGTTAAACCACGAGTTGTGGTAGGTACGGGGGACCCTGGAGTGTGTGAAGTATATAATAACTGAATGAAGTTGATCATTTCCATCTCAAATGAAACATGGAAAATACACTCATTTGTTGACTTGAAAGTGACTTTGCATCCGAAACTATGAAAATGATAATTGTTTCCATGTCTTCCTTATCATTCAGCATGTGAAGTTCACTCTGTATTCCAGAGAGTAAACTGAAAGAGCTCCGGTCAAGGAAAACGAGCAACGTGTGGGTTGCCTCAAGCATCCCATATTTGTTTGTTTGTACCTTTGAGTTATAAGTAAATGGGGAAGCAAATCTAATCATTGGCTTAAAAAAGCTAAAACAAAAATCTCAAGTCACATGCACTGTAAAAAAATGAATGTTGTTTTTGCAGTATAATATAACTAATTTTACAGTAATAAACTAAAATTGCTAGTTTTACATTTTATTATTGTGCATTTTAGTTTTAAACTGGAATCTCTGCTGCCAGTATTACACTGTTGTTTTTACAGTATAATGCAGTTAACTTTATGGTTATAAACTATAACATTGTTAATTTTACAGTAATAAACTGTAAAATTGCTAGTATTACAGTAATAAACTGTAAAATTGCTAGTTTTACAGTAATAAACTGTAAAATAGCTTGTTTCACAGTTTTTTACTGCGCTTTTACAATTTTAAACTGAAACCTTTGCTTTCAGTATTGTACTGTAAAAACAACAACTTATTTTTTGCAGTGTGGTTCAACATCGACGAATAAGAGAGACACATTTGGCGTAAAACAAATGAAATAAACTTTATTTCTTCCAATACTTTACTTTAAAATATGTCACGTGACTTGAGATCACTGTTTTTAGAATTGAAAGACTTCACTCCCTCCACCTTTATCCCTTCTCAATGGTTTGTACTTCTCGATATACCTGGACTTTTATCCTTAGTTTTGACCAAAAAAAAAAAAAAAACTATCCTTCCACTGCCGTACAGAAAGTATTGCTCTAAATCAATCCAGTTCAATCAGATTCAGTTAAAATTGTTCTACTTTGGCGTTTTTTCGTTGTCTACAATTTGTAGTCTGTTTTATTTTAACGAATATAATTATACCTTTGAGAGCCAAACCCTCGAGACCCGAAAATGTTGGATAATTCGAACAGCTTGTGAAGTGAGAACCTAAATCTAGATTAGAAAAAATGAAAAATCAATAACTGCGAGCTGTTTTGATGACAGCTACTTTTAGCAAACGTTGATAGAAACACCTTTCTGTCTTCCATGAGTAAAAGCACAAAAATGTTCATTGCTTTATCACGTTGGTCGTGAATAAAAACTTCGAATTGTGGCGTAGTTCAATTGTTTTGTAAATTGTTACACCATAGAAACGTTCAAAATTAACACAGTTTTTCTTCCACTGGATTATAGCTTTACCGACACCGAATTCAACATAAATGTTATACCACTTTCACCTTTATCTAGACCAGTGATTCCCAAACCTGGGGGCAATCGCCCCCAAAGGGTGTTTTGGCTTCTCATGGGGCGAAAAAATCGTGAGGGGCAATAGGGCGATGAATATTTAAAAGACGAAATAATACCGAAAGCTAGCGAGCGGAATTACGTAACGTAACCAAATGTCAAGAGTTCCACCGTTACCATCGAAACTCTTGCTGTTCAACACTTGCTGTCCACTCAAAAAACGTTTTAAGATGAGATATGTAGCCGTCACATTTCATGAGAAAACCAGTCAATTGTGCCATTCCCCTTGGAGTGATTTTAGGGCCAAAATCTATTCAACTCCTATTTCCATTGAAAATACAATACCAAAAGATACTTGGCAGTTGTAAAAACTAATGCTAATAATTTTTGCGAAACGTCCTCTTTTGCTTTCAAAATTTCTGAAACAGCTTTTTTTTTTCATCATAATTTTTTTTATACAGACCCGTCATTTAGAAGGATTAGGGAGGTCTAACAGTCTAATACCCCCGGCGGCTTTAAAAAAACTACTGTTTTTAGCCTACTTTCCCGTTAAAAATAAAAGAAAGACAAAAAAAGTATTAAAAGTAGCTTAATGCATCTAAAAAATATCGCCAAGTCCAAAAAATATCGCCAAGTTAAAAAAATAAAGAGGTAAAATGAATATCGAAAAATTAAAAATTTGAAAGTAGGGTATTGAGATGGGGAATTTGTGTGTCGGTCTGTCGGTCGGTCTATCGGTCTGTCTGTTCCCCCCCTAATAACTTTTGAATGAACATTCCGATTTGGACAAACTTTTTTTTGTTGGAAAGATCTCGGCGAGTACAGCTCATTCCCATATTTGATTTTTTGATTTGAACAATTTTTGGTTCAACTTTGAGCCGTTCAAATAACCGGTCCCGCGATACTAACTTTTGAATGAACAGTCCGATTTGAACAAACTTTTTTTTGTTCATAAGATCTTTTCAAGGATACTTCATTCCCGTATCTACATTTTTGATTTGAACCATTTTTCGTTCAACATTGAACCGTTCAACCAAGCTCTCACCCCTAATAACTTTTGAGTGAACAGTCCGATTTAAACAAACTTTTTTTTGTTCGAAAGATATCGGCAAGGATACTTCATTACCGTATTTAAATTTTAAATTTGAACATTTTTTCGTTGAACATTGAACCGTTCAAGCAACCTTTCTCCACCTAATAACTTTTAAGTGAACCGTCTGAATTGAATAAACTTTTTTTGTTCGAAAGATCTCGGAGAGACTTGTTCCCATATTTAACTTTTCAATTTGAACCACTTTTCGTTCAATGATGAACCGTTCAGAAAAATTTTACCATGAGCGCCTACTGAGAAATTTAAATTGAATGTTGATTCTAAACTTAAAGGCGGATTTCCTTCAAACTAACTTTGTAAGAAAACAGTTTTGATAAAAAATGTATGTTAAGTACTTTTCTGAAAAATCTCCTGTGAGGACTCTGATTCCGACTCCGACTCCGCAAACATGGCGGAAATGCAGGCTCAGAAAAAAATGACTGACTGGGCAGACGATTTTTTGTTTATTTATTCATTTTTTTTTGTTTAATTTATTATTATTTTTTTTATTTATAAATTTATTTTTTTTGGCAGACGATATTTTTTTTTTTTTTTTTTGATTACAAAAATTGTTCATTCACGAGAGCATTTTATTCTTTACTTATATTTAACAACTGGCAACGGATTAAAAATAAAATTCGAGATATTTTATTAACGAACGAGGTTTTTTTTCTTTCTTCGATAAAATGTGCTTTGGGCTGCGTTCAGAGTATTCGCCCGGGCGTTTAAGCCATCACGTCATAAATAGCTGCCCGGGCCGAGTCCGGGAAGTTGTGGTCTGGACAGCACTTGTGCCTTTCGGGAAGAAACAAAATGGCGGACACAATAGCAGAAAGTTACGCGGCGGTCAATGCAGGAACAATCCTGCATTCGCTCCTATATTTCGGCCCAAAAGGATACCATTCTTAACCTTGGCGGCAATTATTGTTCATCTACCGTCATGGTTGAGCGTGGGATCGAAATGACTTATCGAATTTAATGAGAAATATGTTATTTTAAATGAAGGAATTTACGATGAAATAGGCCTAACAGTAAGTAAAGAATTTCATCGATCTCGCTTATCTGACAGGATTGTTCCTGCAATGACCGATTCTCAAGGAAATGTACCATTTCAGATTCATCACAGCAAATAGCGTGCGTATTTTTGACCATTGTGTGTGTGTTTTCAAAATTTTGTTTTAGTCACTCTTCGTAAATCCTAGCAGACGAAAGAGCAATAAATTTCAGCCAATGAGCATCATCCTTTGCTAAACGCCTAAACACGTGACCTATCTGCCCAGCTAAATTTCCTGGGCTGCTTGTGCTTGAGCCCGGGAAGCTCGGGCGTCTACTCTGGACAGCATTTGGGAAGTTCGGGCGTTCCAAATGGCAGCTCTGAACGCTTTGGGAAGAACCCGGGCTTCCCGGGAAGCTCGGGCGCGTACTCTGAACGCGCCCTTGATGTTCTTTGAACTTTTATTTTATTTTTCATTTTTTTTTCATTTGAAAACGATTGTGAAATTTTTCTACGGAAGAACTATAACAGTTACATTCTTTAAAAGGTGCGACAAAACTTTATTTACTCGTTTATTTACTTTTTACGTGTCCTGATCATCTGATGAGAGGGGTATATTTTGCTTTTAGAAATCAGCTTAAAGTGTTATAAAGGTATGTTGGACATAATTTTCAGTTTCAGATATTCAAGAGAATATTGATTAGATGCTAGATTGTCGATGTCGATGTACGGGAAAGTAGGCTCGTTTAGTTCTTGACAGAACTTCTAGTTACATATGAGTGCGCGTGTTTTTTGTTGTTTTTTAATAACTTTGCATTGAGTATACACTCTTAGCTCCCTCCTCCCCAAATCAAAATGAAGGGAATGTTTTTACAATTTATTTTGAGGTGAAAACGGGCAGCGGGGGGGGGGGGGGGGGCTAAATAGAGCTTGGGAAATTATCTTTTTCTTTGAATGTCTTTCTGAAACTGTATCTTTTTCTTGAAAAAAGAAAAAGACTAAGACAAACACTTTTGAAGTTTGGTAATAACTTGGCTATTTGAGTTTCTCCAATCTATCATCTCAAATCAGATCAAAAGTGTCGAAGACTGTGCTTGGAATTTACAGAGTAGCGATTTCTGCATTATGGGGTCATTGGTCTGGGCATATGTCAGTCCAAGGAGATTAGATTACGGAAGAAATTGCATTTTCATGAAAAAAACATCTCGCTGATTTCATGGAATGAAAGAGATAACTGCTGACTAATAATCTCCTGAATGAATTTAAAACTTCTTGTTACTTGCTGAATTACTTGTGATAAAAAATACTTATTTCAGGATGTTATGCAGGTCACGTTTTAAGTCCCCCTTTGCAAAATTTGATGTGATTTCATCTTTGTAGCATTACGTAACTATTTTTAAAAAACTATCTAGTTCGTGGTGGACTATGTATCATATAATATTCTATGATCTACAAATGAAACGCAAACAATGTTTTGCTTTTTTAATCTCTTTGAATGAAATGAATTCATTCTCCGATTATAATGTCTTGACGTCGATTTTTAGGTTGAACAAATTTGGGGTTTACTGAAATTTCTTTTTGCAGTTGTGAATACAGACTGGTAGTAAAGTGAAAACGAAAAATACTAACACGTTAAGTCGCACAAATTTGCAGAAAACCGCGAACGCATCCTGTTTTTTTTTCTATATACAGCCGTGATCTCGCCACACAGGCCGGTTATTTCGAACTTTTCCAGGGAAGGGGGCAAAGAGTAAATGCCAAATGTAAATTATACCAAAAACCACGCCCACCTTTACGAAAATACATTAATTTCTCAAAGCCAGGGAAATCGATAGTAAGAAGGGCGGATACAAGAAGGGGCTGGTGGCGATCGCCCCTCACTTGAGGCACTCTTCTTCAACAGTTTTTAGATTTTGAAGTTCAAAAAAAAGCAATTTTAGTTGATCTTTGATGATATTGAGGGAAAGGGTGCAAGGATTCGGGCTCTGATCTGGAAATTTTTCGAAATGGAAGACCAAAACATTTGTAATCACCATGTGTTATACTTCGCAGCAACTTAACTTGGCAGTGACGTCACTACGGGCGGATGACGTTTGCGGGACGTTAGCCTATGAAAAACGAGCTAGATAAAACGTCCCAGCCTACTTGGCGAATAAGAGAAAATCGCTGACTGCTTGTGAGCTCTTATTGGCTCCGCCCGTAGTGACGTCACTGCCAAGTTAAGTTGCTGCGAAGTATAGCAAGGACCCATGGCGAAAAAGTGGGCAAGTAGGGAAAAAAGTCAATCGCCTCTCGCTGGAACATTTCTGGATCCGCCCTTGCTCGATAGCTCGAATATACCTTTATCTCGAAGTTTTCATTGGGTCCCAAACTCTTGAGAACGCTGTATGGAACTTCTTATAACTCGAAGCTTTTGGCCGGTTCCTTGCGATTTCGAGTTGTCAAGACTCAACTGTATCTTATTTATTTTTCATTCACAATTTTTACTGTCTTGTCTCCTAAATCTAATTCATAGAAGGAAGTGTTCTATCCGTGAAAATTTCTCAACTATTGAAGTTTGTGTTGAGTAGATGAATCACTTTGATTCCTTCCGTAAAATGTCAATGTGTGTGTGACGAGTTTTTTGGGCATTAATTTCGAAAACTCTCAGAAAACGCCCCCGCCAACCATATTAAAGTTCGTCTAAAATTGAGTTATTAGGGCTTCAGTTTGAAAAAAAATTTGTGGAAGAGACGTGAATCCCCTTCTTGAATGACATCGTCGAAATTCATAGGCTAGTGCAATTGAGGTCCTAGAATTTTAATTAAAAAAATATCTGTGGAGGGACCCTGAATCTCTCATCCATCTGAGATCATTAACATTATCACAGATGGTATAAGAACTGCTTTTTTAAAGCTACCAGTGCAAAACTACCGATGGAGTTTTAAAAAAAGTAAGTTTCGTTTTTAGGGCTGAGAGATTTTTCAAGAACTACTTCCAACATCCTCGAAAGTCGGCTGAAATTGGAAATTATCTAGATTTAATTTCGAAAATCTGCTATCCTTAACGCTGCTAAAAATGAATAACAATCGTGTTTCTAGAATTTCAGTCACAAAAGAATCCCCCCTCCCCCTCTCCCTCACATAATTGAAGCTTCCGAAAACTCTTTCCTAATCCTAACATCATCGAAGAACGACTGAATTTTTTTTTCTTTTTTTGGAGGTTCAATTTTTAAAAACTGATTACTATGCATTTAACGTTGCCGTTTGAGGGCTCTCATGGAAGTTTTTCAGCGTTGAATATCAAAACTGATACTTTAAAATTATCTTTGGTGATGTTCGGTTGGGAAATTTGGGAACTATTGTTTTAACTTTAAATATCTAAAATGTCTTATTTCAGGCTATTGACTAAATGATTAGAAGAGAGGCTGGTAAAGCGCACGCCTCCCGTAATTTTTCTTAAATTAAAATCATAAAAATGCAATATTTAGGGGGCCGAATTCAAGTGAAACACCATTGAAATCGCTTCGAGGCGATCGCAAATTGCAATCGCTACTGGAAGTCGAATTGCATTAGAATCGCATCTCGTAGCGATTGTAACTTATCCAAATTTGGGAATTTGCGATTGCATTGGTGAGTTGCGATCGTCCGTGTTTCACTTGAATTCCTGCCTAGTTTGCTGAGTGAGAATCGGTAGCTCTCATCTGGAAATTTTTTGTAGCTATAGGTATATAAAAGTGGAATTCTCGGATCTCTTTGATCACGTAAAGATGCTCATATGATCCCCTTTTTATTCCGTGCTTGGAAGCATATACTGGAAGATTATTTTACCCTCTGAAGATTCTACTCGGGGCATTGGCCTCGAATTTCTCCATTAACCTGGCACTGGAAAGCACTCTAGGCTTTCATTTTACTCTGGTGAATAGTTAAAAGTTGCAAACCCCTCAGCTAAGTCCCCTATATATACCAGCCGGCACATCAAGATTAAGTTTCACCACTTTGGATCCAGCGCGTGTTTATGTGTTTGAGTGGTTGTCTTTTCTGGCCGGTAATCGCGTTTTGGTAATTTTTCACTGTGAGCAATTATTAGCGGCACGTGGATTTGGCAAAGCTTAGCAATGTGCCAAAACTTTTTTCTGGTAACCCTACTCCGCAACAATGAAAAATTGAAAGTAAAAGTTAAGGAATTGGATCCAAAGTGGTGAAACTTAATCTTGATGCGTCGGCCTGTCTATATAGCGGCTCTACCCTCAGCTGTTTTGGCTGCGACCCTCTCTCGTATTTTTTTTCTTTTTAATTTTTTTTTATAGAGCTAAAATCTTGGAAATTATTCGTCAACAAATTCCTTTCAATTAAGTTTTGTTTAACCTTTTCCTTGATTTCGGGGTAGGGGGGGGGGACTGGGTCCCCTGAGTTCACCCCAGATTTGGAGACCCCTGAAAAATGTTAAGTCTCTCCCCTCCCCTCAAAGAAAAAAAATATCCATGAATACTCTCGTTTCCAACTTCATCACATCACAGTCCAATTTTCACTCATTTTCTAATAAATTAAAACCAAGCGAACTTCAAAACAATCATTTTTCCCCAATGATAGCACAGTTAAAAACACTTCTGGTTCCTGCTGAACTCAGCCTGTCTGCCTTCGCTTTCTCAAGGTTAGCCACATGAAAATGGTTTTTATTTTGTGTTTGGCGTGACGTCAGTGGCATTGCGAAACGTTTTCGATCATTCTGCAGTTCTGCTGTTTTGGGCGGAAAAATCGATCGTGACCGGCATTTCTGTCTGAGGCTGGCTATTAAATGTACTTTGTTTTGTTTACGATACATGTCATTAAATGTTGTTTTTTGTGCAATATTAATTCCTCGACAGCATATTTTAAGAATATATTTTCTAATAATTTGTTCGATTTTATTTGTCAAAACAAAAAAGAACTAGCTTCACTTTCAACTTGAAAAAAAAAAGTCAAATTGTTTGGTGCTTTTCTGAGGCATTATTTTCGATTAAAGATTTTTTTCGTTTTTGTCTTTTTTTCTTTTTAATAATTAAAGTATCAAGTTAGGTATGCGTATTGTTTCAGAGTGCCGAATAAGGTTTTAGTGAACCAAAAGGTTTAAACTTTTTTTGCTGAGTTAATTGGTCTAATGATTCAATTTTATTTTCAAATTACTGTTAAAACAATGTAATTATTCTGTTTCAATCCAATTGTATTACCCATTTGGTCGTAGTGTTAAAGATGTGAAAATATTTATACAACAGTTAAAATTTACAAACTTGCAATAAAATTGCAGCATGTGTTTTGTGCTGTGCATTTTTATCCTTAAACTAATTTCTTGGTATTGAAAAAAAGTGTTCCTTGTCACACCGGAAACACATGTCTGCAATTTTATTGCTCTTTTTCTATTAAAAACATTGTCTTCATGTTTTAAAAGTTTTTTCAAATTATACAATGTTGCCTTTGTAAAACCTATATAATACTTACAGTGTGAGGAACAGGATACATTATGGCAGAAGCCCATGTTGCTGTGGCTTTCAGTTTTGCCATTACACATGAAGGAGTCAATATCAATTATGATAGAGAAGTCCTTAATTTGGTTTGGAACAGTGGTGTTCGCTCTTGGAGGAAAAGATTTGCTCGTTTCATGGTAAGTGATTTTTATCAAATTTATTTTTAGTCTTGAACAGCTTGGTACTATGTTTACAGCTCGGTTACAGAAACAAGGCTGGGGGCGATCGTCCCATTCTTGAGCACCACTGGTAAATTTTCAAGATTGAAGTTTAAAAAAAGTCTTTATTTATACAATATCTTTGATTCTTGCAGTAGGGAGGTTTCTCAGGATACATTTCACAATCAAAGTCCAAAATATATGTGGACAACATTTGTATGTGAAATCAGTTGCTTCTCCATGAAGAATTTTTAGATTCGCCGTTGTTACTACTCCTCAAAAGGTGGATCAAAATGTATCTCAGTTGTAGCAGTTTTATTCATTTTCTTTTGTAATTTGTCCCGAAAAATGATTTTTTCGGCAGATAATCAAACTAGTCAACATTTAAGACATGACTTCTTAGTACAAAATCTTTCTTCCTTTATGATATTTTTTGCTCTAAGTAACTTCATAGCCTCAGGTGCTTAAAGCATTGATTCAGTGTCAGCTTATTTATTTTTAACCTTTTATTATTTTTTTTCAGAACAATATCCATAGTGGCATATACCCTGCATCTCTTTCAAGTTTGTTCATACTTATTGCTCTGATTGTGGCCTTGTTTGTGGCTAATGTTGATCCATCATTTGGATTGATTAGTCATTTAGAGAATTACATTCCTGGGTAAGTTAAATGTTTTTTAAAGATAAATTACTTTTAACAGGTTTGCGAAATGGTTTGATGCAGCTCAAAATTTTTGATTCTTTTCGATGCCTGAAAGTCTGGAAGTTTGGAGAGGAAAAAGAAAAATTTGTTTTCAAAATGTGCCTAACGACTGCTTATTTCTAACTGCCTTCTATCCTTATCCATATTTTTTATATTAGTCCATGGAAAAGGTGCACTTATTTTACTGATCCTTGAGTAATACAGTACAAATGAGTATGGTGTAATAAAAGCATTTGAATTTTTAGAGCCTTTTTTGTGCTCCAAAATAGAACATCAACAATGAATTTACAAGCAAGTTATACTCTAGAAATATTGGTTAAATAGAAAGGCTGCATGTTGTCGAGTTCTGTAAAATATATAAAGGAAATTTATTTTTTACAGAAAAAGAATATTTGCATTTATAAATCTCTCTGGCACATTTATCTTTCTGCTCATGGATACAATAAGTCAACAAGAAAAGCTTCAATGTGATCCAATACTTTACAACGTATCAAATTTGACACCCACCCAGTATTTGAAATCTAGGCATCAAATCAAAATTTTTGGTAGCAAAATACGACAACGACCGCTTATTTCTTATACTGTTTCAAATCTAATATTTTATCTTTTATAACATCTTCATATTTTTAATTTTGATCTGCTCAAAAAGATTAAAAGAAATTTTAAAATAATACACTGAATTTTATAATAATTATTATACCATAAAATGGGCTTAATCGGAACACTTTTCAGCTTTGATTGTAAAAAAAGCAGTTAAAAGATTTTTTTTTTAATTTGATTTTTTGGGTAAAAACTTCGGTCTTGCTTTACTTTTGATATTCCAAGCAAAGACAAAAGATTTTGAGCAATTATTATTAAAATATATAGTAAATTATGGGTGTTCCGAATCACCCCGCTGATAGGGGTCAATCGGAACACTTGTTAAAATTTTTATTTTTTTCAATTTAATCTGTAATAGGTCTCACAAACATGAGTAATATTGATGGGGGAGAATAAGAACAGATAATTACTGTCAAATAAATGTATAATTTCAGTACCAGTAAACGTTTATAATTTGTGAAAATTCAAAATAATTTTGAACAACTTATGAAAAATGAAAAGTAATTTTAAGAAAAGCTTTTGAATTGAAATGCAAAGATTTAACATGAATGGAAGTCACTCATGTCGTCCACAAATATGTACTTGTCCTTAAAACTAGCAATTGTGACTTGGCTTAAGTTTTTTCATAACATCTCCTGGGATGAACTCTGCCTTTTCTTTAGTTTTTTGAAATTTCTGGGTTTCGGGGATTGTCCTGAAAGATTTTTTCGCTTATTCATCACTGTCTGTGTGCTGGACGTTTACTACATAAAGTCTATGTGACTTTCTCCCTTTTATTTTAAGTAAAAAAAAGTCTCCTGGAGAAAAAATCTTTTGAAATCTGTAACTTTTGTCATTCTAAGATCTAGTTGCTCACGAGAAGGGATAAACAGTAATAAATCCTTGTCCCTGTCTTGATTAGAAGAATTGGGGTTAGAATCTTGATTTTTCAAACAATTTCCTTCAAATAAGTTTGAATTGGAACAACAGAACTAAGTGTTCCGATTCACCCCGCAAGTTTTTTTCCCATGGCATTTTTCAGAATTCTTCACTTTTATGACACAATTTATAAAAAATGTAAATTCTAATGTGGTATTCTGTTGTTCAGATACATGTATAATTGAAACATACCACTCATAGTTTTTAAATATAAGAAGGTTTGTTCTTGCATATGAAGTTTTGCAGTCTATGAAAATGTGATGTTTTCTAGCATTCAACGTGCAGCCCTCTTTAGAAGCCAGTAGCGTTGCCAGATTGACAAAAGTATTTTTTTCCTACTTCCTATGATCTTAGCTTTCTAAAAAAAAATTCAAGGCGAAAAATACCCTATAGTATATTTATGAAGAATTTCTTTGTACGGTTGGGAAGTTTTGTTCCGATTGACCCCGCTGTTCCTATACACCCAATTTTACGGTACTTGAAAAAATTATTTAATTATTTAAGAATTTGCAAGAAATATCTTGAGACAGATCTTTGAATAGAGCCCTTGTTATTGTACTAAAATTGTTTTGTTACTATTATTTTAATATTATCATATCTTTTTAGTGAATTGGCACCTTTCACTGTGCAGTTAGCTGCTTGTGTAGCATACAGTTTTTGTTTATGGGTGACTGTTATCCTGTTCCTGCGCTATACTTTAAAATTATTGCTAATGTACAAAGGATGGATGTTTGAAGGACGTGGCGCTCGAAAAACATCTTTAAAAACCTATATCTGGGCTGTAAGTTTTTTTGTTTAGTATGCTTGATTCTTGAAAATACTGATTTTTACCTTGCTCTTTTGTATGTTAATCCTTTTGTAGTTTTCAAAATTGTTTCTTTCACCCTGTTGCATTGTATATTAAATATTTTTGTAATTTTCAAAACTTTAATTTATGACAGCTTGGTGTCAAAACCCAATATTGTATCTCAAGACATGGAAGAACTTGTGAGCAGAGTATTTGTAAATGTTTCTTCAAACATTTTTTTTTCTTCAAAATTTGAAATTTAAGGACCAAAATACTTAACTTTTTGTATTCAATTCAGAGGTATAATGCTCTAAGATTTTTGATAAGCCCATAATCCAGGAATGTAAATCTTCGCAAAGGGAAAAACTCTAAACTCATCTCAGTAAAATATAGCAGCATAGAAAAAATATAAATGAAAGCATTTAAAAAGACTAAAAACTCAGCAAACACCTATTTTGTGGCTATCAAAACAAGCCTCTTAATCAGTGTATGAAAAAGAATGCTTCACAGAAACCCAAACAGGTCAAGTTAAACGGAAAGGTTACATCATTACCACTATGCAAAAACATCTACACTCATGTCAAACTTTAAAGATTTAATAGCAATGTACTATTCTCGGAATTGGGTTATTTAAAATGCATCATAGCATTGGATTGGGAATATTCAACTGTTATCATTGATTCCATTTAAAAGAAAATTTATTCAGCACTTTAAATCCAGCACTAGCTTTGAAGAATTGTCATAATACCAGGGGTCTGTCCAGGATTTTTCACGGGGTCCGTTTCTTGTGAAAAACTAAAAAAATTTGTGAACAATTAAATAATTTTGTGAAAATCAAACAATTTTGAAAAAAAAAGCAAAAAAAAAAATTTTTTTTTATTTAATAAAAAATAAAAGTGAATTTCATTTATTTTCCTCTTAAAACAGCGTATCAAACATCAAAAATGCGAAAAAAACAGATTCCTGTAGCGGATGCAAAGAGATTGCAGTTTTCAAAGCGCATCAAACTCATAAAAACGGCATATAAACGAGTTCATTTCGGTAAAAAAAATTAAAACGGCATTTTAAAAGTCTATGATAAACATATTATTAATATCTGTTGACACAATTGATTGAAAAATTAAATGAAACGATCCATCCAGTGTTTAACATTTAGACTCATAAAAGAGCAGTTAATTTTGCTTTAAAAATTATAAAATAATGATCTGAACAAAAAATAAAGCGAATTTTCATTTATTTGCCTCCTAATAAACTGTAATTAGCTTGAAAAATAAGTAAAATTCGATTTTCATATCGGATGCAGAGAGGCATTTTTCAAAATGAAAACGTCAGAAGTATAAAAACGGTAAATAAAATAATTTATCAAAGTCAAATAATTTTAGAATTACATTTCATCAGGTTTATATGATGAATGTCTTTAATAATCACCGACATATTCGCCAAACAAATTCGGTGGAAAAAATACGAAAGTAGGGAGACATAGCAAACCAAACAATACTACCGGACTTCCAATATTAACAGACGAAAAGTACATAAATTATTCCTGAATATAACCAAAACACCGCCCTTGCAAGCATCAAATAAAAAAAAAGAATAATAATAATTTCCTGCCAAAGTAAGGTCAAAAAGTCGCACCAAAAACGTCAGATGGCGATAATTTTAAATAGCTAATCACTATCAGAAGCAATCCTATTTTTTCTCCAACCCTAGCTATCTAGGGCCTTAATGAAGAATAAGTTTAATTGCAATTGTTGTTAATTCCTTTTTGTTTAAGTCAAGAGCTGGGAGAAAAATCCTTACTCTGCATTTCCAGAGAAATCTATAACAGCAACATCACAGCAAGCCATTTTGATTTGCATATGATAAAGCAAACAAGCAGAACTATTAAAGCAAAAGGACTACCTTTTTCAAGTTGTTAATTTCTTTAAAAGAAGCCGAGCATAGCAGACTAGCAGACCAGAGCATAGCAGACCTGAAGTGTGCGGACTTTTTTTTTTTGAAAAAGTGGCGCATAAGCAATTTCCTCCTTTAACTTCAGAAAAGGCCCAAAATTTATGGGCTTTTACACAGAAATATGCTATGAGTTATTTTGATATTAGATTTGCTTTTTGAATGGATAATGGGTGAAATGTCCGTTTTGTTTGATCAGCATTTTGGGAAGAGTCCGTTTTACTTGATCATGATCATATTTTTGTGAAGGCTCCGTTTTGCTTGGTCGTATTTTTGTGAAGGGTCCGTAAAAATGTTTTGTGTTTTCTTTTTGGACCTCAAACGTTGTGTAGTATCTCTTTCAAATTAGTAGGGCTTGAGGGCTCAGGGGCAAAGTTGGTTATGTGCTTTCGGATGTACGACACACATTTATTGCAAGTCGTCATTGTGAAAAACTTAATTTGAACTCAAGATGTCAAAGTTCCAAATTATTATTTTCTTAGCAATGACAAATTGCTATATGTTTACTTTTTGGATCTCAAACGTCTTGTAGTCCCTCTTTTGAATTGATTTCTGTCAAGGCCTCGCATCCTGGTGCAGCAGTTTCCACTTGCTCTGCTACCCACAGGGGACCCATGCTGGACATTTTAACAAAGCAGCACACACACTTTCAATGCAACACACACATACATCTATTGTAATTTGTTACTGCAAAAAACATAATTTGAATTCAAGATTCCAAATTTCAATTTTTTTTTTTTTTTTTTTTTCAAAATAAGTCAAAGGATCCCTAAAATTTCAAATAAATTGGTTTCGGAAAATCCTAACCTTTTGTCACCTATAGTATTTCCTATTAATATAGAGTATCTTGCATAGGACAGACTAGACGTGCACTCTTCCATAGAAAAGAGCTTGAGAATTGTGTCAAAAAACAGTATTTTAAATGCTCATCTGTCACCTAACATTGTTGATCCGGCAATCATATATGATTTCATTTTTTTCTGCAAAAATTTTTCATGGTTTTTCCACTTAAAATTTTGATTTTGGGAATCTTACTACAATTAGGAAAATTGTACTTTAGTTGTTAATAATTTGTCCATCACATCTCTTTCTCTAGTATTTGGAAATCTGTCCTCTAAGTTTTTGTCTGTGACGTTTTTCCTTGAGTGCAAATATCCTGTGCTCAGTTCTTCTGGTGTAACCTTTTTGGTTCCTGCCATTAATTGTTAATATACTCTTCCTTGTCTTGTGTTTTTCGTTCCCTTGACCTATGACTGGGTTTTTGTGAACCATTCTTTTTTATGTGCTGATGAAGATGCTTGTTTTAATAGCCCCCAAACAGTCGTCGTCTGAGTTTAAAACTCTTTTTTTAGTGTTTTTTTTCCCTCTTATTTAATCATATTTTACTCTCATATTTACTTAGATTTTGAAAATAATTTTTTAATGTAATTTTCTGTTATTTAGAATCGTATTGAAGGTGCTTCTGGTTTTCTTTGTTCCCAAATTATGTGCTTATTCTGCTTATATGGAACTTATTGAAATTATAGCGGCATAAGCCATAAAACAATTCAAGTTATATAAGCATGAATTTGGATATCTTTATAGTTCTATTGAGCATATAATAAGTTTTTGACTTTGAGAGAGCACAAAAAATGTTCACCATCAACCTGACTTCCTGATGAGTTGAAAAGGATACAGGTCTGGGTTAGTTTCTGGTCTGCGCATGGGCACCTACCAGTTACCATATTTTATTTTGCCTTCATTTTAAAGCTTTTTTATATGTTTTGAATCATTATAGTTTTATAAAACAGTCCATGCATGTCTCTTGTTAGATCATAAAAAGGTCAAGAAAAAGTTATGAAATTAACAAAATTAATTTTAGCAGACTCCCTTATGTAATTAATTGAATTAATTCCATTTAAAATTAGTTAAACAAATAAGTGTGAATGATTGTTTAATTTATTTATGTATTCTTTTGTAATTTTTAGGCTTTGGTACGAACTCTTACTATGAAAAGGCGCCCTATGCTGTATTCTTTTCAAAGCTCCTTGCCAAGATTACCCTTACCTTCTCTTGAAGATACTATGGAAAGAGTATTGAAACCTTAATTAATCTTATTTTTGTGTTGGTTAACTGTTAAAGATTTATGTCACTGTTTCAAATTGCATGGGTGTTTTTGTGGATGCGTGTCTGTGGAGGTAGTTTAGGCAAAATTATTTGAGGATGAGGAATTGTGCTGTAAAAATGGGACGAAAGAAATTCGCAAGACTTGAAATATATGTACCAATCATTGTTTTGTGTAATATATCCAAAATTATCAGGTTTGTTATTTCAAAATATTGTAGTAATTTTCACTTTTATTTGAAAAACTAAACAAACAGACAAATAATTATATTTAATGAAGGAACTAACTTTGACTGGAATTCAATGTAAAGCTCCTATCTTAATGAAACCAATCCAACGGAATAAAGTTTTAGACTTCTAAAAATAACTCAGCAGCCCTAAAATTTGAATCATCGAAGTAAAAATTGCTCAATATCACTGCTGCAGAAAATCATTTCCTTATAGAATTTAAAGAACTACTGGGACACACTATTGATCATAAAATAAAATAAAAAATATATTAAAACAATTGAGACTGGTACAACGGTCCCTCTAAGCAAGCTTAGATAAAATGTATAACAGTCTGCGAACTTAAACTATATTTTAAAAATTTTCTGAAAAAAAAGTGAGGGGGGTGGAGGCTTCTAAATCCTAAAGTGCTACCAACAACAAAAATATCAAGTTGTATGAAGTGCAGGTTCTACCATGAGGTTGGTTGTCAATCCGTCATGATTAATGAATGAGTCAGTTTCGTATGCAACAAACTACTGCCCCCAATGAACAAAATCAAGACATATTTCAGATAGAAAACTTCCTAAATGAATAACTTTTTAAACAAAATACCAAAATTTTCTGCAAACTTTGAAATTTTTCTGCGAACCGCGTTTGCGTGTTCGTCTATATTATCTGGGTTTGCCTCTGAGTATAATGAGCCCCAACTCCCTCTATGTGTCAAAAACTGATTTTTCAAGGAAATTAACATTTATTGACAACTGTTTTCATTTCATCATCTATTCCTGAAGTTTTTGTAGTTAAAATAGTATTTTATGGGAAGAAAAACATTAACTTTCAGCTCTACAAAAAGCTAAATTGTTCATGAAATGCTTTAAGTAGCTTAATTAGCATTAATATTTCTTAAAATAAAAAAAGGAACATGTTTAAAATTTTATGAATAAATACAAAAGGTAAAGAATAACAATTGCAGATCTCTCTTAAAAACACTAGTTTTTTGTTCCTTATTAATGCAGTTAGTTAAAATGCTCTAGGTACATTAACAGTAACAATAAAGAATCCACTACTAATTTGTGCGACAAGGAAATGGAAATAATTAGTAAATGCCAAAGGCCTTTGTTATTGATTTGCATTTCTTGTCATGAAATTAAACAATGATCGAGCTTCAGGTAACAGTAAGAAGCAACTTTCACTTGCAGTGGGATGAATAATTTTTAGAGGGTACCTGATCTTCATTGGAATCACTAAATAGATTAGTAACGGCCTTCTTGAGCCAAAATTCTACTTCTGCATGTCATTTTGTAAAGTTGTAAATAAGTTCTTATAGATTAAAAATGAAAACGGAATATTTGAAATTTATTAAGGAAAATCTCTTAGTTATTCAAAGTAAGAAATAGTCTTAGCTACATTATATGTGTTTACATTAGTTTCTGTACCATTTTGTTATCTCTTTAGTATTTGAAATCTGTACGTCCACTATTAGAAGACGAGCAGTACAAGAAAATGGAGGTCATGACTAAGGAATTTCAAGAGGGGGTTGGAAAGAAACTACAGCGCTACTTGTGGTTGAAGTCTTGGTGGTCATCAAATTATGTACGACTTTTTTAACTTAACTTTGGTTTATCATATTAGTTGTTTTAGTGATAAGTCATTCCATGTCAAATTAACCAAAAGGAAAGTATTTTCTACCTAACTATCTTAGGTTTTCATAAAACTCAGATATCCTAAGATGGTTAAAAGAACCATCTCTCACATCATAATACTCTTCAACATTTTAAATTTATGTATATATATTTTTTTAAATCTTTCTTAATTGATGAATAATTCATTTTTGAGATTCATTAAAAGCACTTTTTTTTAATATGCTGTCAATTGCTTAAGAAGTTGACGAAAATGTAATATTGAATATTTTTCAGGTCACTGATTGGTGGGAAGATTATGTGTATTTAAGTGGACGATCACCTTTACTTGTATACAGCAACTGTTATGGCTTGGTAAATATTTTCCTTAATTTGTCTTTTGTCTGCATTGTTGCAAAATATAAAACTAAATTTTAGAATGAAAATTTCTTTTATAAAATGATAGTGTTTTCTCTAATTTATCTAATTTTTTTTTTTTGCATGTTGATTTTGAGTAAAACTTATGTGCTTGCTAGTATTTCCAATTTTTCGTGGAGGATTTCTAAGTTTTAGTCTCTGGTTTATTATGAGTTTTGGGCCATTCCATGTGACGGAACGGGACATTCGGAGCGGTTTTGTCAGTATGTTTTGTTCCATAAATATAACTAAAATGAACTTGGAATATTCGTTTTGGTATCAATAGTAAGTATTTGCGATATATATAACGCAGAATACTAAACTTTAGTAATTTCAAAGTAAGTTATTCGAAAATATGCAATGAAATGCCTGTTACGGAATGGGACTCGCACAAAAAGGAAATTCTTTCCGAGTAAAGCAATCTAAAAATTTCAACGAAACTAAATAAGTGTTCTGACTAAGACTAGCTGTAATAGATCATTATAGATCAAGTAATACATGTGAATGCAGAAAATAAAAAAAAAGTAACTAGTTTTAGAATTATTGAAAGTTATTGGTGTGACGGAAAGGGACAAGTACGAAAATATATAGATTTGGAGCAATTTTAACTACTTAGATCACTATATAAATGGATAAATATTACGCAACATATACCCATAGCCCAGTTATGTCAGCCAGAGACTGCAGTTTCCTTCTTATGGACTCATCAGTCTGGAATAAACAATAACCGAGCTGAACGCAGGTGTCATTTCAATAAAGCCGAAAATGATTTGCTCACTTTTAGTTGTCTTAAAATTCAAGTTCAAGCGAATTATTAAAGATATATTCCTTATAAATAACATTTATAAAGGATATACAACTTTTAAGACAATGCATGCAATGATTGTTAGGACAGCCCTTCACAATTTTTCCCATTGAACATCAATTGTCGTCTTTTGTTATCTTTTTTCTTATTTATACAAACTGTTAAATATATTAATTAAGACACAATTCCGACACTCAAGCAAAATTATCCTTCAGTGGTAATAGTATTATGTGGCTTCTAATACAGCATGCCCTATTAATCTCTTCCTTTAGTCAGCCGTACCATTGCAGTGGACCTCGACAATAAAGTCAAGTTCCATGCCAGTTGAATTTTTAAACTTTTCTTCAAGAGCAGTAAAAACAATAAAGGAATGATAAAGGTTAAAAAAGCTTACTATTCAACCTGAAACTATAGCCTAATGACTGCTCTTGATCAGTAAAATCAGTATCATAAGGAAAGAGCTGGCAGCTTACTTTTCACATATTACTTACTGAAACTCGCATAACTTTATTCAGTTCCAAGATCAGTACAAAGCTCCAGTATGTTGGATAAATTAGTTTAAAACTTTTAAACTTGTCAAAATAATTTCCACCTATAATTTTTTAAACTCAGGGTGTCTTTTTTTGACTGGAGTTTACTTTAGCATGTAAAGAAAATTAAAATATTACTCTTTCTGGGTGCATTATTTTCCTGAATTATTTTTAAGGGTATGTAATCAGTTCGGTGATTACACAGTTTTTAGAATTTTGGGAGGGATTCACACCAATGTTTTTTGATAGTTTTTGCTTTATTTTGAGGTGCAGAATAATCCGGTGTATTTTCATTGCTAATTGTGATTATTGTACATGTAAATGCTAACATGTAAATGCTAATAATAGTATAAAACTATTGGGTATCTAAAAATAAGATTTCAACTCATCAGGCTCAAGTGATGTTGGAAGATTTAATATTATTGGAAGGAAAAAGGAAGACAGACATAGATTGTTTAGAAATGGATATTTCACTTGTTATGTTAAAATGGGAGCATTTATTTACATTCAGTTAATCAACACTGAAAAAATATTTTGTATGAATGTGTGAAAGACCGTGGATAAGCCACCCACGGCCAATTGAGTGCTTACTATACTTTCATTATTCAATTACTTTGTAGGTAGCTAAAAATGGTAAATTACAACTGGATTCTAAGAAAAAGGGACCTGCATAGTAGATTTAAAATTTTTTCAAAGAAGCTGTGACGGGACGGGACAATTATTGAAAGCTATTTCTAGCTTTATATTTTTATGCTATTTGTAGTTGTGGGGGTGTTTCATATTTTCCACATAACAGTTATTAACGATATACATTGATGCTTTGCTTGGTAAATGTTGATAGTTTCGAAATGCAATTAAAAAGTATATGTTACCCTTTTACTTCTGATTTCTTTCTTGTTCTTTCTTTCATCATTTTCCCCATGTCTTAAAAAATTAAGATGAATTTTAAAAGTAGTTGAATTAGGAAAATAAAAATATTATTGTTTAAAACTCCTAAGATTAAAAGTAAAATGTAAGCATATTTTTTATCTTTTGTGTTGCAGTTGTTGCTTTGCAGAGGCAAAAGATGTAGTAGCTTGTGTGACACAGGTATAAATACAGTCGAATCTGCCTATCTTGCAAACCTCCGTATGTCGAAGTTTTTCATGTTTTCTGCATTTATACATTTATAGTTTTCTCAAATGGAATTTCCCGAAAACCTGTAGTATTAGGAAAAACTGTCGTACTATGATAATAAACTAATCTCTTGTAGGTACACATGTTCTTAATTTGTATGTGAATTGCATCATTACTTTCAGTTATATCACTTTTCAAAACATTAGCTTTTTTTGCTATCTCTCAGCCGGCAGGCGTGATATTACTGATTGTTTCTGTATATAATTGTGTTCATAAGAAAAGAGGGAAAGAAATCTTAATCTTCATTTGCACGTTTTCTTCACACATTACTGAAAATCAGAAAAACTAATGTTATCTTTTGCCTCATTACCAGCTATGATACATAACATTATTTCATTTTAATCTGTAATTCTTCTTTTTTTTTTCAGGATTATATTCCCTTGCCTACACGCTCACAGACTGCCAGAGCTGCAAATTTCATACATGCTGCAATGATTTTTCGAAAACTGCTGACCACTCAGACATTAAAGCCGGTAAATTAAAAAAAAAATTACTTTGTTTTATGACGAAATTATTATTTTTTTGCTGCTTATTATTATTATTATTATATTGCACTGCTGTCTTCAATTTAGTTGAACTGTCAGATAAAATTTGCAGAGTATATTTTTGGGGTTGTCACATCAGCCTTATCAGGACATCGAATCCATGCATACGTTCAAAGTAAATACTTGTTGATTGTATGAACTTCTGCATGAAATCTTCCAGAAGCTAGCATCTAAAGCATTGAGGAATTTCTTGTAATTTTAATGCACATTTATACAATTTATAATTTTGTATATTTAGGTTTTATAATGTATCTGGATTTTTAGCTGTAAATAATAATTACTCTCCAGTAATATCCAAACACCTTTTATTACATATTTTTAAAAAGCACACACATTTCAATAAGTTAAAACCAAAGTCATTGACACTAATTAAAAACATTCTGTATCTTAATACGAAAAAGTGTTCAACCTTCTGATGTTATTCTGAAATGTTAAACATTAATAATTTCTTCAAAGTTATTATTAGAATCAGTCTAATATATAGTTAAAATTTTAAATGTGTATTTTTTGAAAAATGAGATAGTTATACAGTAAAATGAAAATATTTGCTAAAATAAATGATTAAATAAATTAATAAGTGTTATGTGAAACAACGTTCTGAATCTGCATTGATTTATTTTTCTATAGGTGACGATACAAAACTTCATCCCATTATGCGCTTGGCAATATGAACGAATGTTTAATAGTACCCGTATTCCTGATTTTGAGAAAGGTAAAGTGCTGATATTTTATGAAGTGCAAAATATTATTTCAGCAAAATACGTTATACAGTTTTTCCAAGGGTCAAAAATTGAATAGAAAAGATTAGTATACATGTACAAGGCTTAATTGCCTTGTTAATAAAGTTGTACATACCATGTTTCCAAGCCCATAAGGCATTTTTGCTTTAAGTTCTAAAACCATACTGTTTCTTATAGATCAAAAATACAGTTTTATCCTCTATCAGGGCTCGAAAGTTATATTGCAAACATGCGGGGGGCATGTAAAAATCCGATTGGGCATGAATCTTCTGCCCCTACATGCCCCGCTGGGCATGTAATTTTTTAATCAAATATTTCTCTTAAAAACTTTATTGTTTCGTATTTTATTAAAAGATTACCATATGTTAGTATTAAAATAATTCTTGATTCAGAGATATTAAGCTGTTTAATTTTTTGTTCTAACATGTTGATTGCCCAACTACGAGATAATTTTTAGCATGTCATTTTAGCCGAAAAATTGAATTTAGCTTGTAGGTGATAGATTTGCTGTTTTAATCCAGATTAGAATTTATGTGTAGTACATTGACATTAGCAGATATTTGGCTTCTGAAGAGCTGCCAGTAAATCAAAACTAGTTGACAGGTACAATTTTTAGCCCAGCTCATATGCTGCAATTTTTTTGTAAATTGACAGTCAGTGTGTTAATGCTATACGACAAATTCAAATGCTGTTTATTAATAAACAACAAAAGTAAAACTGGGCATGTAAAAACTTTATTTGGACACATATTTTTTAGACAACATGCCCAGCAGGGCATGTAAGCTTGTTAAGATTTTTTTGACCCTGCCTGTATGGAAGGTATCACATTTGTGTTACCTTTTTTTTATGGTGATGATTTACTTAATGCAGAAAAATACGCTCATTTCAACTCAGCCCAGTTTTCACCCATTTTAAAAGCAGCTCTGGATCATTTTGGCGGACTTATTAAATATTTTAAGGAGCAGGATAGTGCATCGTTTGTGACAAGATACTATTAAAAAACTTCAATTATTAATAAAGAAGAAGGGCTTTAAAATGAAAAAAACGGCAAATCGACTTAAAAGAATTTTTTTTAAGGCATGTGCTAATATTAGGTCATTATTATTTTTCAATGGTATGATTGTGTTATTTTTTATGTTTAGCTTTTTAAGACTTTTTACGTTCAATGTTATTGTTTTCAGTTATAGTTTTAATGTATATTTAAGTGTTAATTTTTTTAATTTATTGTGTACACTAGTATAATTTTTTACCTATTTTTCGGATTATCCGGGGTTCCTGCGCCATCCTAATCCGCGTATAATCAGGAGTTAACTGTATGAATATTTTTCTTGAATCAGATGTAGGAAATTGTTGCCTTCATTAAAAACGATTTCTTTTTTCTTTGAGAGAGCCTGCCAAAAAAGAAATAATATTTAATTTTAGCAACAGAGATACTTCTGGTGCTTTCTGTTTGTCATTATTAAAGTAATAATGCTGTGAAATTTACTAATATTTTAATATGACAGATCCATTTTCATTTTATAACGTGTTGAATAGTTGAATTGAAATAGTTGCTTTGATTTTTTTTAAATCATCCAAGTATTTTTTGTAAATTTGACCTGATCAATGTGTCTCATGCTCTAATCCGTCTCAAAGCCAGGAAATATGGTATTAAGTCAAGTGAGAATAGGTTTTGCTTAGCTGTATAGTTTTTAGTTGATCAGTTGAACATTGCCCTTTTTTGCATTGTGTTAAAAAAGTTTTTATTGCATTTCATGCACACTGATTTTACTTTTGGTGTTAAGATATTATATATTTTTTAGATAGGGTAGTTCATCTCTCAGACTCCCAACATATAGCAGTGTACAACAGAGGGAGATATTATAAAGTGATGCTGTACAACAAAGGACGCCTCTTGAAGCCAGCAGAAATTCAGGTGTAAGTTTGAAGCTCTTTAAGTTTGTACGTAGTAAAAAGGGTGTTCTTGAGTCACAATTCTGATTAAATTTACCTAGTTTTCTGAAAAAGATGTTACGCTGAATAACAAATTGTATACTCTAGTTTGCATTCTTGGAGTGTTCTTAATTATGATTAATTCGATTAGTTTTTTCTTGATCGTATGTAGAATATTTGAAAATTGTCTCAATTTTTCTTGGAGTTATGAGTAGTATCTTCTGTTATTTAAAATGTATCTTCTTATATAGTATTAATAACATGTAGTTTCTAAGTAGTTAGTAACCGCCTGTAAGTCAGCAGACTAAGGAGTCTAAATTAGGCATGACTTGATGCATAACTAGACTGTTGGCATATTGTATGTAGTTTTCGTTGAAGTGTTTTGGAACTTAAAGTTTTGATTTAATTTTTGGGAGTCACTCCTAGCACTTGGTCTATTTATGTTGCCACACATCAATATTTATCAAAATATGTTCTTACTAAAGCAATGTTATTTAAAGTTTACTTTTTATGTTTTCAAAAGTATTATTATTACTTTAAATCCATAAGTACCTATTTAGGAAACTCAAGAGTATGTACATATTTTCAAAATGCTGGAAGTTTGTTTCCGTAAACCGAGTTTGTGTATCTAAAATATATAAAAGTTTCTTGAAATTTTTCGAACTGCAATGGATTTACGTGCTTTAAAAAATGCTGAGCAGTTTTTGGCAATTTTTATAAAATTTTTCTCTTTTAAAGTCCTTGGGTGTGTGTTTGTGTGTGTGTGTGTATGGAAACTATTTTTTGGACTCTCTAACTTGAAACTTAATGCAGGGAATTGAACAAGATCAATGTGCAACTAGATTTTTATGAGAATTGTTCAAATTTGTTTTTGGTACCTATTTCTCTGGAGGGAATGGTACATTTGAATGATTTCTTTTGAACTTAACTGTTTTATCTGTCTCAAAAAAATATGAAATGATTCAATCAAAAATCGGTATATAGTTGCACTCCAATGAGAGCTAATGCTAACTAGTTTTTGGCGTCAATTTTTATGAGATGGCACAATATGTTGCTTTAAAAGTAACTGGTGCATCTCGATAAATAGTGCAAGGATTCAAACAAAAATCGGGATACAAGGAGGATTTCTAGTAAGAAACAGCTGATTTTTTTTAGCGTTGATTGTTCATAGGGTATAATGCAATCAAATGGTTTTTCTCAATTAGCGTGACTGTTGGTTCTCAAAAGCAATGCAATGCTGTAAAATTAGTGTGCAAATGAGAGAGCTAGTGTTACTTAGTTTTTGGCATGTATTGCTCTTGGAAAATTGGGCAATTGAATGTTTCCTGTTTTAGGTTGGCTACTTGCCGGAAGAAGTGCAAGCAAAAGCTGGAATGCAAAGACACCAGATATGACTTGTTGGTTATTTTATCATGGTTCAAAAAAGGGGCACGTCTTTAAACTTTTTAACATTCTGGACATTCAATCATTTAAAAGATATAGCAGACTGCATTGTGATGGCTACAACATATTAGCTTCTAATACATATTAGCCTAATAAGAAATTCTTCATAGTTTTTTTAATACAATTTTTTTCAAATTTAAAATATTTGACATTTTTGAACTACTTTCTAGAAGAATTATGAGTGGAAAATAAATTAGAACCTATTTTATTCTCTCTTTGATTGTAATCTCACTCCTTTAACACGAAAAACCAGTTGATGTACTTCTCAATAAATTATCCTTCAAATGTATTTGCTGCCATATTTGTGAATCAGGAAATCAAACTAAAGAATAAAGATATGCTATTGCTACTGTAGCTATTAATATTTGTTACAAAAGCAAATTGTAACTTTAGGTTCTATCACCATATTTTTTTGCTACAATTTAACTATTAAGGTTGTTGTTCTTTCCTTATAAGGAATATAGAAAAACAAAAAATTTTATATAAATATAGTAGAGTTTGTTGTTTACCCAGACCTGATAGTCCAAGTTCCACAAAATCCGAGCTATCCATAACAATTTTTCTCCCCCAAAAAAAGTATTTGAAAATTTTAGAAAGGAGTTAAGTGTTGGAGAACTAACACCAAGTTCACCATTGTTTCAAAAACAAAATGCATGAAATTATATATATATATATATATATATATATATATACACACATAAATTTGACTGAACACACATTCCATTTATGTTTTCTCAAACAAGTCTGTGTATTCAGTTGATTTTTGTTATTTTACCCCTAATTTTTAGTAGTGAGTAACATTGATTGTTTCTCTAATTTTATTCTGAAGTCTTGTTTATTCGAAATTTTTCTACTTCTAGTTGGTGTTAGTCCAGATCAACTCGGATCATTAAGACATGACTGTGCATCTAATAGCTTTATTTATTTATTTATTTGTTTTTTTTTACATAATAATATAATGTTCATTGTTTGTGTATAGCATTCTAATTAGAGTAAAGGACTATTTGTTTTGTATTGTATACTGCAATATATATTAGTACTGTATATTGATTTTTTGTTTTTATAGTCAGCTGGAACAAATCGTTGAAGATGAAAGCCAACCTGCTCCTGGAGAATTTCACTTGGCAGCCTTGTGTGCTAATAATAGGTATGATAAAATTCCTGCTTTTTAAAATTATTGTTGATAAAAATCAATAACAAATATATTTGTTTTTATTTATTTTTTTTTTTGGTTTAAATATTACTTACGTAAAGAGTAAAACTGAAATGAACCTCAAATAATATGCTCTTGAGTAATAGGTTTTAAATTTTACTTCAACTGTGGGTTTCCTCGCACTGAACTTATCTATCAGCTTTTACACACCGAGTAATTTTTCTTTTTCTCCCCATTTCTTTCTTTTTTTATTTGTATTTGAATCTTTTTACTGTTTTATTGTTTACTTTGCTGCTGCAAAGTTTGAAAAAAATATGTACTCTCCAAACTAGATTAGTGAGCATTGTCTTTGAAACAAATTGTTCTGCAGATAAGTGGTTTTGCATTTAAATTAGACATAGAGCGAAGCTTCGACTTAGCTGAAAAATAATTCAAGTTGACTTTCATGTTGAATTATTTGCCAGAAAATAATTCATGTTGTAAATTTTCATTTAACAATTACTTAAAATACGGTTCTTCAAGCTATACACACTTATAAAATACCATAAAGCATAGAATAAAATTATATTTAATTAAAATGGTTGCATGTATTGGAACCTTGGAACTATAAACTTCAATGATTAACAGTGTATTTTATTCAACTTGAAAGTTGTTATCAAATAAGTTGAATTAAATTACATGTAGTTAATAATCACACAAACAACTTAAGTTGCTTTAAAATGAAGCGAGTAAAATGTGTCTTTCCTTATACATTTCTAGTGTTGACACTTTTGAAAAAAAAAGATTCTACTTAACTAAGGTTTTTTTTTTTAAGTTGTATTTTATTTAATCGATTAATAGGTATAAAGTTAAAAGTTTTTGGTTTATTTATTAAAATGTGATAAAATTTAACCCATTTTGACATTGATCAAAATTATAAATAATAGTCCGGGACTGTAAAACGCATCCTGAGAATGAACAAAAATTAAATTGAAGCTGATTTTTTTTTTTTTTTTTTTTTTTTTTTTTTTTTTTTTTAACAAGCAAAATATGAGAAGAGTGCTCTTTCAAAATCTTTATTGGAGGTGTGTGTTTATGTGCTTTTTTAAAAAAGTAGTTACATTTCTTTCAAGTAGTGATGAGTGCTAAACTGCTAGATTCCCATTATTATCTTAAATATTTTTACAAACAGTTTGTATTTTGGATAATTTGTTTGTTGAAGCTGAATGAAAAGGCATGTAAATAAGCATTACAAATAAAAATTCAAGCTTTTTTTTTTTGATTGAACTACTTGATCTGAAACTAACCTTGTGGTTGATACTAGCAATGTCTTCGGTCATCATCAACGTCTTTCACATGAGCAAAATAATTTTTGTTAATAGATACATTTGGCAAAGTGTGATAAATTTTATGTGTTGAAAATTAAGTGACCGACAGTAGAACACCAATAGAAAATTTTTGCTTTAAACTTATCAAAAGGCTATTGGAGGTTTTTTTTTTTTTCTTTTTAAAAATGAGTTGCAATTTTCTTTACTGAAGTAGAGCAGAGACGATAGTTAATACATGGCATTTAGTTATTTGTCTAGTGTGCTTATCTGGTTAGCCTGATGTTAAATGTTTGAATTTTCATCCAAAAACTAACTTTCATCCATCAAACTAATGTGTGTTTAAAATTTGTGTTGTGTTTTTATGAAAGCAACATCAAAATGGGGTAGGTGGATATTTATATTTTTTAAAATGTATGCAGAAATGCCATGTGCATTTAAGGGATTTTGAGTATTGGAAATATGATGTTGTAACTAATATTTATCCATTTAGTGCAATTGTCTAGTAAATTAAAAAATAGATTTCAAAATAAAAAAAAGAAAATTATTTTTAACATGATATTTAGAGTCTTCATTCTGGTTTAATTCTTTTTGAATAGTATTCTTATTTTTAAAAAAGTAGATCAAATGTTTTATGGAATTTTCTAAATAAAGTGAACAACTATGTGTTAAAATATTTCATGTAAATTTAAAACATTTAATTTTTCAGGACTATATGGGCTAATGCCAGAAATACATATTTTTCTAAGGGATTGAATAAAGCATCATTGAAATGCATAGAAGATGTAAGACATAGCCTTTTTTTCTGTATTCTTCCCTTTTACTATGTTTTTATCTTTAACATTAATAATGGTGTATGTAAAAGCAAAGTTTTGCTGTGAGTTATTTTTTATCTTGCCAAACTGTTCACAATATCTTAAATTTAACTTTTGAAAACATATAAATAAATGGAGTTATAGAAAATATAATTCTAGTTTATTTCTTGATCGAATGGAATGTATGCTGATTAAAAAGAAATAATAATTAAAAAAACGCTGTCTCGCTTAGCAATTCTGATTTTTATGCTGTTTGTATATTGCCTATTAAGTACCACTTTTTTCTATTGTTTGTAGATATAACAACATTTATAAAAGATGTTTGAAGTTTTTAGAAGCACATTTGGCTTTTGTTTAACAACACTCTTCTTAAGTACAATTCCTACCCAAAGCTGTTTATTACAATACTCGATCATACAACACAAAAATTCCTGCATAAGTGGGGCAAAATTTCTGATTAATAAAGCTTGAGGCTAAAAAAAATTGATAGTGGCCAGTTTCCAGTAAACCCAAAAAAGTTAGTAGCCACTTTGGGGTTGCTGGTGGCCACTTTGAATTCAAATTGGCTCCAAACTTGGAATCCCACTTAACTTCATTCTGCATATAGTAATATTACACTATATACTTGCATATATCTTAACTAAATTACTATATATAAAAGAAAACTGTTTAAAATAATTTACAAGCCATTTCTGAAAAAGAAAATTATTTATTTTAAAATCCAAATAATAAAACATTATACAAATGAAGCAAAAACTAAACACACCTGCATACTTGAAGTTTAAAAAACATTTAATTTAATTTGCTGATTAATCATAAATTTCGTCATATTTGACTATTTTTTCGACGAAGTTTCATTCCATTTTTTAGTTTGAAATTATGTATTTAGATGTTTTGTACAGCAGATGGGTCGGTTTTCTCTCTAAATTAACGTTGGTCTCTAGTGACGATGCTAATTGCCATTTTCTTTTCATAATTAGCACGATGCATCTGCAGTTTGTATTTTTGTTCAGAAAAAAAGTGGGTCACCAAAAAGCAATTTTTAGTTGCCACTGGCGAGTGGTGATCGCTAGTCTCGACCTTTACTGTTTAACATAGATTTTCTTTAAAATTAAAGGTGGAAAACGGAAACAATTTACTGTTTCGTTTTGCACCAATATCGACCAATTATAGAAATTTCCTCCCCATAGTCTTAAGAAAAGCAAAGAAGCAAATATATGCTATAAATAGCACCAAGAGTATTATTCACTGAGTTAAGAAATGCAATTAAAAACTGGGAAGAACTCTGATTTTTTTTTTTTTTTTGAAATTTGTTGATAGGATATATGAAAGTAGGTTTGTAAACCCTCCAAATTTACAAATCTAACTTTTATTTTTTAATTAGCTAAATTCACTATTAATTTATATCCATTAAAGTAGCTGTGAGCTATTAGAGCTATCAGTGTGAAAGCTTCTTAGACAGAAACTTTCATTTAGAAACTTATATACAATTTTTCTGATAAAAAAGCAGATTGAAAATTTAATTTTGTCCAGAAGTCCTACATGAAGCACATAATATCAACATACGAAAAATGTTTTGTTTTCACAATGTCAATTTTGCTTGTAAAACATAACAAATGAAGAAGGGAGAATCTGATTATTAATGAGGTTGTTGTTCACTTTCATAAAACTATGCTAATATATTTTTTAATACATTGACAGTTTAAACATGCAGCATGTGTGAAGAAAAAGTTTTTTCTTTCCAAAATTCTGTTTAAAGACACTCTACTTAAGGATAATTTTCTGAGATCCCCTTGAAAGTTTGAACAGAGAACCAACTGTATTTAAAGTACTTTTTTTTTTCTTTTGAAACTAGGCTGCCTTTTTCCTTGTGCTATATGATGAAGAGTTGGACTTTGATGAAGTAAGTAATGTTTTTTGTTGTGCTTTACAGAACAAGGTTTTCCCTCCACTTGAAAAATCATTGTGAGTTTATTAGAAATTAAAAAAAAAAAAGAAGACCTAGGCCTGAAAAAGATTTTTTCCTAAAAAGTTGGAGGAACTATCATTCAATAAATATTTATAGATCTCTGCTACCAATGAATTGCTTTCGGTGCTTGAGTCTCTTTGACTTGTTATAAATGAGAAATTTTTCATTCTCATGAAAATTTTTGAACAACCTTAATTTTCCATTCATGAATGCAATTACTGTATTCAGAAATAACATTTCGGCAATGCAATTGATGCAGAATTAATATTTAATCATTTGGAGTTTCAGTAAAACAGCAAAATTAACTGCATGTTTTGTAGTAGATAGTTTATTTTAATTAATACCATTAAAATCTGTCCGCTTCTTGTCTGTCTGTCTGTCCATTTAAAGCTTGAACTCCTCAAAAATCACTGGGAGTAGAGAATCAAACATAGTACCTTTCAACTCGAAATTTTCTAAGGAAGACAATAAGGCCAACCGCGTAATTCTACAACGTTAATTAGCTGAGATATTAGTTAAAACATTAATTAAATGTTTTGCACTTTTTAAAATTCCAAGACATTTATTTCTTTCGGTTGCCATTTTGAATTAAAACGTTAATTAAATTATTGAACTATTTAAAATTCCAAGACATTTATTTTTTCCCGTTGCCATTTTGAATTAAGACGTTAATTTAATTATTGAACTATTTAAAATTCCAAGACATTTATTTCTTACCGTTGCTATTTTGAATAAAAACGTTAATTAAATTATTGAACTATTTAAGATTCCAAGACATTTATTTCTTTCCATTTCCATTTTAAATTAAAACGCTAATTAAATTATTGAACTTTTTAAAATTAAAGAGTTATTTCTTTCCGTTGTCATTTTGAATACGTGTTACAACCAAGTTCTAACAATTGTTTTTATTCTAATTAATGACTTATATTTTTTCTCTGGTACGCAGGCAGCTAGTGTTTTAATAAAATCTGATTACCTTACTGATTTATTTCATGAAATTAATCTAAATTTTTTTTCCAAAAACAAAAGAAAGTGCTGATGAACATTTTTGAACAAAAATTTGTTTATATTGTGCATGTTTTTACTTGAATTTGTTTGTTTTAGAATGACCCATCAAAGCTGAATGAGTTTTCTCAAGCATTGCTTCATGGAAAGGGCCACAGTATGTGGTTAGATAAATCTTTCAATCTGGTTGTTTCCAAAAATGGAAGGGTATGTATTTGATTCACAACTTGTAGATTAAAAGATTTATAAATCCTCACCCCCCCCCCTTTATTTCTTTTTCTTTTATTTTTTTTTATTCTAGCTGGGCAAAATTGAATTTTCTTCCCCCCCCCCCTTTAATTTTCCAACTAATTTCTGTTGTGCCATTGATGTGCTTCGTACATTGCTAAATTTAAGTTTGTTAGTCTTAAATATTGTCTTTATTTTATAAAAAAAACGGCATTATGAGCTTTGTAAATTTCATTCAACACTTATATACTATGTAATGAAAAATACCACATGTGTGTGTAAATTTATGCATGTGTTATAATATCTAAAGAGCAATTTTTAATGCAATTTTCCCTTGGATTTTAATTCTCTTGTTTTAAATATCATTTTTTTTTTTTAGTTTTTTTAATAATTGGTTCAAAATATTTATAACTGTTTGATTCTCAACCAAGTTATATTTTCATTTCAGCTGGGGTGTAATTGTGAGCATTCATGGTAAGAATATATTATTAACTTTTTCATTCCTTCATCTGCTTCCTGCTTATTTTTATAATAAGCATAAAGCAGGTTAACAAAAAATGATAAAGCTTAATAAAATATTTCAAATAAATATTTTTTACATTCAGTTATGTAATTTTTAGTCAATTATGATCTTATTTAAGTTTTGAGTGTGGTATTTTGAACTTCTCATACTTTCTGTTATATTGCATTTTGAAAGTGTAATATGCAATATTCTATATTTCTTAAAACTTGACAATGTTTTTTAACTTACAGGTGTGATTCACCAATCATGTCTCATTTTTGGGAGTTTTGTATTGGAATGGAAGCATTAACTCTTAAGTAAGTTTGTTAAGGCAGTTTATTGAGTGATTTTGATTTATGTATAAAATTATTGTCCGAAATGTAAACGTAAAATGACTTAGTTTTGGGCTATTTTATAATTTGCGATTGACTCTTGCTCTTTTATACTTCACATTTTTAATCATAACATTTATCTACCCTTTTTTTTTTTTGTTTAAATAAAAATCGAGGAGAGAAAATAACATGAGAATTAAAAAAGGATATGTGAACCTTTCAATAAGCAAATCTTTCAAATTAAAAAAAAAAAAAAGAACATGCTACATTCAATATACTTTATCCAAAATTTGACAGTGAACTTCTTCATACAGCACCTCTTCGGTGCTTCCTAAGTGTTTGTATTTTTTTTAACGAAATAGAACTCATGTACCAGATATTAGACTATGAGGCAAAGGTGTGCAATTATAAGAACTTGTAATGATTTAGCTGAAGATTTTTCTAAATTCAAATTATTTTTTTAACTATCTAAGGGAACGTAAAAAACAGACTTTAATGTGATTTCAGTAAGATTCTTTTTTCAATGTATAAAATAATTAGAAGAATAAGGTAAGAACAGTGTGTTTGAGTGATGTTGATACATAAGTTTAAAAAACCATTTTCTCGTGATTTGTAAATTGATACAGTTTAATTTTATAATGCGAAATTAATGTGAATTATAAATTATCTGATACAAATCTGTTTTTATTGAATGAAGTTGGTACAAATTTTTGTTTTTGCTCATAAATAGGGGTTGTACAAATCAGCCTGCAGTGTTTTAAACTTCTTGGAATCTGCAGATTTATTCATTTCTAATCAAAGTTTTTTTTCTTTTTTTGCTTGCTTAAGATGTTTTAAGTAGATTTTTTACCTTAGGTACACAGAAGATGGAAATACTATTGGAGAAGTCAAAGAACAACCCCCTATTCCAACTAGACTAAAATGGGATTTACATCCTGAGGTTTGTTTATGTTTTATCTATATCTTACGTTGTGAAATACTTGTGCATAAAAAGGCAAAAATCTAGTTTATGTTAAAGCAAATTTTAAAATTATTTCATTTCAGAAAATGTTCTTTTAAAATTTTACCTTTTATGAGTTTTAGATTTTGTATTGCTAAGCTCAATTGATGGTAAAAAGTGCATTTAAATGATACAGTGAAAAACTGTTTATATGACTTTCAAACGGCTGAAATTTTAACGAGCAGCTTTGATTATTATGAGCTTAATTCTAATATACAAATTTATGAAAAAGTGATAGCTGATTATTCTAATCTAATGATAGCTGTTTTGTAATACCACTAATGTTGCATATTAACCTGTTACTGCGCAGTGATCTATTTATAGGTTACCTCTTTTCCGATTCCTCACTGAAAACTACCTTTTTATTATTTCATATTCTTATTGGTTGGTTTCCTATAGGAAATTGGTTCAATAGGAAACCAGCCAATAAGAATAAGAAATGATAAAAATTTATAATTTTCCTTGAGGACTCTAAAAATAAGGTCTATAAATGAATCACTGTTAGTAACGGGCTAACAAAAATACTATAAAAGAGACCAAAGCTATTTGTTACAGGAGGTAAGTTGTTAGATTAGAACATAAAAGGGATTGTAGCATAGAAACTCCCTTTTCTTATGCTAAATGACAGCTTTCAATCTTGTTGCTTTTTTACCAGTAAAACTCGTGCGTGCAATCAGTCACAGAGATGTGCTCGAAATCATCGATTGTGTCTTCAAGTAATTTTTCCGATAAATTGTATTTTATTACATGTGGCTAAGCCACTGGAATTAACACAATATCTTCTGTGCCATGCAAAAGCTTATGCTTCAAGTTTGTGATTACATATTTCAAAGTTCTGCAACTTTATTATGATGTTTACCCAAAATAAGATATAAAATTGTGGCATATGAGGCACATTGTTGCTTTTATGTTGGAGCATTTGCTCAGTTAATGTCCACCCTGGTGAAGGTTTTATGCTACTTAAATGTTTGAGTTTCATTGTAGCTTTTGAACTAGCTATTTGTTGTTTTTATCATTATTTTTGTTATGAATTTATTTATGCTAATCATTTACTTTATTTATAATCCAGCACAAAAATAATTTTTTTATAATCAAATTGCAATGCCTTCAAGTGCAAGGTCAAAATTTATGCATATTTGATACATTTGTAGATATAATTCAATTAAGTTCACACAACATGAATATGTAATATTTATAAATTGTCAATCATTTTGTTTATCGATCATCAATGTTTTATAATTAGTTATAACCTTTGATCACAACATTTTTTATTAGTGTAGTTTGTCATTTCTTAAAATACAAAGATTTATAATTTCTCCTTAGTGTTTAGACTTGATTAAAAGCTCAATGCAAAATGCTCTTGCAATCATATCAGAAGTAGACCTGCAAGTATTGTACCATGCTGATTATGGAAAGAATTTTATCAAGAAATGCAAAGTCAGTCCAGATGCTTACGTTCAGATGGTTCTTCAGCTAGCTTATTACAGAGTAAGGGGAAATTTTTAGTTTATATTATTATGTTGTAAATAATGTTTTTGTTATTATCTTAGCCTTGAGTATTTTAAACTGTGCTAATTGTATAGTGTTCCATACGTGCCAACTTTTCCGTTTTTAACGGAAGACTTCCACTTTTGGATCGATTTTATGGTCCATAATTGGATGTGGCAATAGATCTTTTGTTGTTTTCTAATGATTTGATGCATTTAATTAGCTGACTATTTTACATTTTAATGGAACTTTTTAAATATTTTTCGGAAGCAGGTCATTTTAACAAAAAAAAAATTTAAGTTATTGAATTTCACTTATTATGTTCGAGAAATGTCCCGATTTCTTCCGATTTTTTTCATATGTCTTCCGATTCTTTACTATGAGGGGGTGGCAAGTGTGGTGCTTATATTTTTTCAGGGTTCCCGATATAATAAGAGATGGGGAGAATTGTGCACTTTTAAAAGAAATGACAATTGGAAAATATATGTGATGCCATATTTTCTCACAATTTTATCCAGTCTTTTGGCAAGGAATCTCTAATGACAAGTAAAAGGGGGGAAAAATACACTCATAACACAATGCTGAAAAAGCTAGAACAGCAATTTTTAAAGCCCCTTATTTTGACAAAATTGAACTCTCTCCTTTCTACTTTATATTTCCTCACTAATTCTCTGCCACACTCTACTATAGCCTACAGCTATATTATGTCACTGATTTATTAACTGCACTACAAAGTGATTAATTAGTGCAAAAAAGCTAGATTATCTGCAAAATGCGGAAAACACTGGATTTTGGAAAGGTGAGCTTTCAAAAATTTCAGCTCATTTGACTATAACGACTTAACAAATATTGCTAAGTCGAAAATGGCACCAGTCTCATACACACAGAAGTACAAAAACTACATTTTCCTTTTTCATTTCTACTATTTCATTTTCTTTAATTCATTTATCACGCTTTATGTTCATTCTTTTAAAAATATTGCTTTTTTAAACTTTGTGCCAAAAAAAAAAAAAAAAAAGGCAACACAAGAAGGTGCATTGCTAACATTTTCAGATTAGAAGAAAAATGTGTCTAATTCTTCACCTTAAACTCAGAAGGGATGAAATCAATGCAAGTTTGATTTATACAAATTGTAAAAACATTTCTAAGACAAGACTCAGAAAATTATCTTTTGATTTTAGATGTTTTTGCACTTGATCAAAACAATAAAAATTATTTATATTTTTGTTTTCTATGATTTTTTTTTCTGAAAATTGTCAAAATGCCTTTACATCAAATTAGCAAAAAGGAGCTGTGTTACTTCCTTTCTGAAAACTCCATAAATAACTGTTTAATGAAGTTAATTGCACTATGTTCAACTTATCCAACTATACAGAAAGCAATAATATGTAAAGTTTTGCTCTTTTCTTTTATTTTTTAATTCAGTTTAATGTGAACTTCAACACTTTTGAATTAAACTATCAAGTAATTTTGCTGGACCTCAGTTTATTCTTTAAGCTTAATTTTTTCTTAAGTATTGTAACTTGTATGCTACATGTATGTGTTTTAAAAAGTAACATTTTTGTTTTTCATCCAGCCTGTATCACCTCTCAATACTCTTTAAAATGTGTAAGGAAAAAAAGTAAGGTTTCTTTATTTCCTAATGCATTTAAAGATTTTATTTAACAAGTTTGTTGCAATGCATTATACTTATGTTTTTAATTATCTGAAGATATTTTTGAGTAATGTTAAAATTTAAGCAAAAACTATTAATAAAATATGTGCTTGTGCTTGGAATTCTAAATTAAACGCTTTTTAAGTCATTTTTTAGCTTTTAATTATTGTACGATGAAATAAGATTGCATATTAAGTGTTTTTCCTTGGACTTTTTCATTCAGTTATGAAAACAAATGGCAGGTTTTGATTTTTGCCTAAGCAAATAGTATGGTAAGATGTTTTATGTATGATTTTTAACTGTTGGATGTTATTTAAGAAAGTCAAAGTTTGTATTTAAAAAGTTATTTTTTTTTCTCATATTAAATTTTTAATTTTATTTAATTCAGCTGCAAGAGGTCTTAATTAATTTTTGGTTTATATTTCATCTTGAACAGAAAAAAAATTTCATAAAAAAAAAAGAAAAGAAAAAAGTCATTCTTCACACACACATATATATTGATATAACAAAATGTATTTCTTCATTAACTCTATCTTTTTATTTTATTGTATTAGGATGCAGGACGCTTTAATTTGACCTATGAAGCAGCAATGATGCGTCTGTTCAGAGAAGGCCGAACTGAAACTGTGCGCCCTGTAACATTAGAATCTTGTGAATTTGTCCATGCGGTTGACAATCCAGATTGCAGTGTTAGTAATTTTTTTATGGATTTGTGTGCATTCTTTAGCAATATTATGAGGTTTTTTTTTTTAATATCACTTTCAAAATCTATGCACTAACATAAGGTTTCTTTAACTTTGCAACTATTTCAACTTCTGAATAATATTATACGATCTGTTACTCCTGTTTGTTTTTGACTTGATATTAATTGTTTTTACTTTTACAATACTTGTAGTTTCCATTATTTTTCCCCAATTTTTCTTTCATAAAATGTAAAATATTCTAGTTTTTTGAAGTGCAATGCTTTCAGTTAAGAATTAAAAATTTTAAAGAAATTTACCTAAAATCTGAGTTTTATTGAACTTATGTTTTCTGACAAGACTATTTATTGAAGAGCACTCCAACTGGTCTGGAAAAATAGTGTGTGTGTGGGGGGGGGGGGGGGGTCTGCCCTTTCAGTTGCAACCAAGCCCAGTTTGCTCCTACGAGTTTGAGCTTCAGCGAATTGTTCTGCATCAAACCTGTTTTTTGATTAAGTAATGTAGCTAAACATTTGAAAATTCAATTAAGCAGAGTTGGCAAGCTACAATATTAGATCGCTAAGATGAGATATGATTCAGAAATAAAAACATCTTGAAAACAATGTACTTTATTATGTTAAATTGTTAGGCAATTCATAATGTTTGTTATAAAAGTGAAATCCTTGTTTAAACTTAGATTAAAATCATTAGTCAGCCATCTTGGACATTCTAATGAAATACGTTTCTTGAGCTGCAAACCTGTTATGGGCCGATTCACACGAACGATTGGCATAGGGCAATCCATGTTTATTGTACAACCCAATTACAGGAAAACAAGAAAAAGTGCTAACCTTCCCTGCTTATTTCTTTTATATGGACTAATGCTTCACATGCGCATCTTAGTGTCAGCACTAAGCACATGTGCAATCTTCCTCCCAGAAATTTCTGGAATACAAGTTCCCAACTTACGAGAGATTACGTCTCTCTGTTTTAGCTGCACAGCAAAACCGGTCAATAACTCTGTTGAAGGTGTATTGTTTGTCGTAAAATTAGTTGTACTACATTTGCAAAATGTAGTTCAAAAATTAAGTTAAGCATTAACCTATTCTATTTTAGGCGAAGAAGAAACTAGAATTGCTGCAAAAAGCGTGCAACATGCATCAAAATTCTTACTTAAATGTAATGTGTGGAAAAGGAATAGATCGACATATATTTTGTCTTTATGTTCTTTCAAAACATTTAGAGGTCGATTCTCCTTTTCTTAAAGAAGTTCTTGGAGAGCCTTGGAGACTTTCCACTAGTCAGGTACTGCAATCTACTGCTATATGAACTTATTGATTTTTTTTCTTTTTTTTTTGTAATTTTGAAGTAATTTCTTATGGCTTAAAATTGTTTCAGACTCCTCACAATCAAGCTGGTATATTAGATACTAGAAAATATCCAGAATATGTGTGCTTGGGTGGTGGCTTTGGACCTGTAAGTATCTCTGCTTTTCATAGTTTTATAATAGAAAGGGAAGAAACATTTAGTTGTACAATGTGAGAAAATTAAATGATAAATGTTCTTTTGTGCTCTTAAAACAAAATTTACAATGGTTTTTTTGCATCACTACATTTAACTCGAAAAAGTTTCCTCATTTACGAAATGAAAAGCATTCAACTGTCTAAAATGATAAAAATAAAACCTTCCAGGTGATAATCTTTGATTTTGTGGGTTTAGAAGAATTCTAATTCATACACTTAGTGATTGCAATTTTTTTTATGGCATTCCTTCCCCCACGTCCAGAAACGGGATAATGAGAAATGTGAAACTGCTCTTTCTCTCAGAATCTATCAGAGACATAACTGGTTTATGGCTTATTTTATACAAATGCAATTGCCTCTCAAAACTTAGATGTGTTTAGCTTAGCCAAAAAAAGGACAAAGAAGGACTTTCGATTCTCAAAGCAAACTTCAGCGGCATCCCTGTTGATCTCAGTTTTTCCTTAAGTCCCATCACTGAATGAATAGAAAAATAAGGGTTTGGTTATAAAAAAATTATAGTCGCAGAAAAGCAGGTGACCAGGTACAAGGCGTATTTTTAAAGTAAGTACCATTTTGATGTAAATAAAAAACAGACAGAAATATCCTTACAATTGCATTTTTACATGAAAGCCCAAACCTTAAACTACTTTTCTACATTATTGCCATTAAATGTAAGGTACTTATCATATCGTACAATCAGCTTCAAAAAACATCTATCGATTGAGAGTTCGGTAATTCGTTTTTCAACTACAAAAGGGTTAAAAGCTATTGATAGTCATCGCGAGATTTCTTCAGTACATGGTGAAACTATTATAAACGATGGAATGGTTAGGATTTATTTCAAAGCGTTGAAATATGGTCACTCTAATGTGCACACCGAGGGACGGAGTGATCGACCTTCGGTCATTAATGAAGATCTTGTGCAAAAGCAGCCCAGATCGAGCATCCAGTGACTACTACCTGTTTTTACATCTGAAGCAGTACCTCGGTGGCTAGCTAGTGCCATGACAATGATGGGGATGTCAGAATGATCGTAATGCAGTGGCGGCATATTTCATTGAGGAGGGACTTCAAAAGCTGACTGTACGATATGATAAGTGCCTTTCTATTAGTGTCAATTATGTACAAAAGTAGTTTAAGGTATGGGCTTTTATGTAAAAAAAATTATACAGATATCTTTACTCGTTTTTTAATTTTTTCCAAAACGGTACTTACTTTAAAAATGTGCCTTGTATTAGCCATTTAGGTGGCAAAAAGCAATCTGACCAAAAAATTTCGATTTTCAGAAAAAAATTTGAATTGAAAAAATAGACTATGTGCAGAAAATAAGAGGAATGGAATTTTGCAAACTTTAGCGATAATTAGTACCTTAAATAAAGAAAAGAAATTTAACATTTTTGAAAAAGTGTAAGGCAGTGCTAAAATTTATTGAAATGATATTCCTTATGTGTCAAAATTGTCTGCATTGAAAATTTCTTGATATAGTTTGTTAAGGATGCAAGTCATGTGTTAAAAAGTGGTTGCTGAGAGTATTATTACTTTTTGATATAATCTAAGACTTAATTGTAATCTATCTGAACACTTTTGTTACTGTCAGTTATTTAATAACTAGCTAAAAAATTTGCATTGTTGAAATTAAATAAATAAAACTTGGTGTAAAGTTAGTTTTTTTCTGTTAAAAACATATTTTGAATGGGTTTTTCCTTCTAAATATCTAAATCTTTGTGTTGAAAACTGATTTAAAGTGAAGCTTAGCTCTCTCTCTCTCTCTGTATGTGTAATTTAATATTTTATTTTAATTGGGATTGCAACTGGTACAGTAAAATATTTTAAGTTTTGTCTTATTAGTAACGCAAATTTTGTAGCATATTATTTTGCAACCAACAGTAATCTAAAGAATTTTTTTTGAGACATTAAGTTTCCTTTTTAAAAAAAAATGTGTTTGCTCTTTGTAATACCTCATATTCATACTGAGAAAACACACAGGATTTTATCTTGAGAATTGAGTTGCAACCCTGTCTGAGATTATTGTGATTTCTTTATTTGAAAGTCATGATTTTGAAGCTGTAGCTTTAGCTTATGAAAGATGAAATAAGAAAAAAAAACTAAGAAACCATTTAATTCTTTTTTGTTTTAGAAATTTATTTCTCTTTGCAAAGTAGCAAAAAACTGGAAAATTGTTTAAAAGTTCAGTTTTCCTTCCCAGAATACTTACATTTCTAAAAATATATACATTTTTTTTGTTTCTTTTTGTAGGTTGCAGACGATGGGTATGGTGTTTCATATGACATAGCATCTGAAGATGTCATGTTTTTCCATGTATCTAGCAAGAGAACATCACCAGAAACTGTAAGTTTCATCAAAATCATTGACTCCTGACTAATATTAATGATGTTTATTTATCTAGTAGAAAGCAAATTGATCTGGGGTTAATGAATTCATTCGAATCTTTGGAACATTTTCATCTTCAACTTCTAAACTTTAAAAACATATATACCGTGTTAGAAAGAAAAAATTTAAGTCCAGGCATAACAATAGTACATAGTATATGTTTTTAATCTTCAGGACCAAACCCAGATGATGTAGACAAACATGTGAAGGCCATTCGCTTTTCTTTTTTTTAATTTCTGACAGTTTTGCTAATTTTACAAAGTTCTTTATTTACAGAGCCAGCTAGCGTGAAAGCGGGCTCCTTGTCAGTTTAGCCTCCCCCCACAAATTTATTAAATTTATACTACTATGATCCCGACCCTAGTTTCCAAGTAGGCTGACTTGGCCTTACATCATTCCTATTTATTTACCCTAATTTTTATTTCTGTAGCATATCTTGATTTTATTTGTATGGCAGCAGTTTCTGTTACTGAAGTGACTTATTCATCAGTAATCATGATATTTTATCCAACATATTGGTCTCATACTGATACTCCACTTGCATATTACTTTACATTTTTGCTGTTGGTGGTGATTTGGACAGGAGATAGATAAAAAAAAAAAAAAAAAATCTGTGAATTTTATAGATATTATTTCAGTTTGCCGACAGTTTTACATTTTGCCATAGCCTGATCAAAACAACCATCCTAGGTATAAGTTGTAATGAATCAAATATATGTATCCAAATATTAAAAAAGTATTAAACACTGCCGATATGCATTACTGTATGCTACACACTAACAATAGCATATTTGTGTCCTCTCCAATCACAACTTTTCCACACTGCACACTGTAGCTACTCAAAAAAAAAGAAAAGAATTTTTTTTTGCATCACCCCAATATCTATACATCAATCTTCGTTCCTGGGTCATTGTATGTTATTTATGGTTTGTTTTTACTTTTTAGGATACCAAACGTTTTATTGACTGCATACAAAAAGCTCTTGATGATATAAAACTGATATTTCTAGCTGCTAATTCTGAAAAATGAAGTTTATTAAATCTAATGCTTGGTGTTCATAAAGACTTGTTGCTCCTACATACATAAAAGAAGATTGCATTTAAGCACGACTGCATGAAGCTTCATACATTCATATGAGGGAAGTGTTTTTATATCACCATTAAATATTGATCTTAATGGCATTTATATTTTCTCAAAGTGACTTGCAGCTTCTGTGATTAGAAAACTTTTCTCTCCCCTGGCTGATGTCAACCTACCTTTTCTCATCTCTTGCCCATTTAGTACGAGAGCAAGTTGTGCTGTGATATATGTTCAGTACCCTGAAATTTTAAATTGTTATTTATTTAGTTTTTATGATTTTTTCTTTATAGAAATGTGTTCAATTTTGCATTATTAGCCCTATCAGGATTGTTATTGTGACAATCAAGCCATTAAACATATTTTGTGCACATAATTATGAATTTTAGTGTTAAATCCTATTTTGTTTGTCATTTTTGTGGCATGTTTGGTTTTATATGGAAAGGCACTTTTAGTTTTAAATATTTTTCCTAATAATTTCTGAAATACAATCTTGCTGCTCTTGTATTAATTATAAATTATGAGAACCCATTATGTTTGGTACATTAAGTTCTGAATTTTGTATAAGCCTGACTACGTACTCTGAGAGTAACTATTTTCATTGTGTAATTATGATAACCAATTTTGTGTAACTTAGTGGTTACTAATGAGATTTTATTCTTGAAGTCTCAAACTAGTCATGCATTTTTCAACTTTGTTGCAATTGGTCTGAAGTAAAATTTCTGAAAAGCTGACTTGCAAAGGGGTGACTATGTTTCTAATGAAACGAGTTTCAGTATAACGTAAAAATTTGAACTGGGTAGGAGCTCATATTTGTTTATGAGCAGAAATAGGTGCACTTGTGTGTAAGCATAGACTTATACTTATTCTCTAAGATTTATTAAGTAGCACTCAGAGTAAGAATAATAGTGCAATATTAAATTATTTTTCCATGCATGTGTTTGTCCTTGAAATTCCACTGTAAATTTGATAAATATAATTGCTTCTACTTTTAATAGTCTCTCACTCTCTCTCTCTTTTTTAAATTTAAGTTTAAAAAAGAAATTGGTTATTTTAACTTCCATTTTTCTTTTCAACTTTTCAGTAGATGTTTTTCAAGCTATATATATATTTTTTTTGTTATGGGAGGGGAAGAAAAATTGTCATCATTTCAGTTCAGAAATTCATTCTATTATTTTTTGAGCATTGTCGATAATTTTAAACTCATACTGTTTTATTGATACTTGACATTTTAACTTTCATATAATCACATTTTTTTATTTATAAATCATTAAAATTCTTGCTTACATTTTAGTGTTGGATATTATGCAAAATTCTGAAACTTTGTTTATGCTTCTATTGAACACAAAATCATTCCCTTGGTAGTTTTAGCCTTAAACATTTCATTTTGAACAAGTTTTATTGTATTTGCCTGCGACTCATTTTATTTGAAGAGTTTTATGTTCTCATTGACATTATTTAAAAAAAATATATTTTAGATATTTTCCTCCTTTTTGATTCTTACGGTATTTTATGCTATCATTCAAATTATGCTTTTTTATTTAAAGAGCTTTTTCGTCAGTTGTATTGTAAAATATTTGGCTTTATTATTATACACATGAATTATATAAGTTTGAGATGAATGTTTGTTAAATATATGTTTACGGTTTCATGTTAAAGAGCGGAGTTACCTTTAAATGTTTTACTCAGACTTCTCTACTGAGTGAAGGCTATTAGAAATATTTATGTTCCATGAGACAGATGAAAATAATAATTAGAATAAATAGTTGCCTTAGTCGCAAGAAAAATATCACTTATAATCAAAATTCTAGAGCCTTTAAAATCAGAAAATTAAATTGTCAAGATTGTATGATTCTTTGTTGCATAAAACAAAGCACTAAGAAATATTTTTTGTTTCAGAACCGGTATTTACTGATCTTTGCCCATGCTAATTGTATAAAATAATTTTTATGGTTCAATCCGGTGGGTAATATTTAGTTATTTTCACATTTTGTTTAAGTATCAAAAGAAAAAAAATTTCAACTCATCTCATTATTTTATTGATCCTAAGGATTTTAATCAGGTTTGAGGTGTGTTCTTTTTTTCTATTTGTATGGAGTTCCTCTCATATTCATAAATCCATTGTTTTCTAATATGTATTTTAAATGGCTATTCCTGATAGGGCTAATTTGACAGTTATTTTTGCTACAAAAATAATTCTTTTGTTCTTTTTCTTACTTCTACATTTTAGAACTTGAACAAAATACTTAATTTAAACTTTACATGCATTTATATCATTCCAAAAGATTGAATACTTTATTTTATTATTCTTTTTAATCTTATATTTTAGGAGAAATTAATCTTTTTTACTTTTCAGGGGGTGGGTTCTGACTACTTAACCATTTTACTGTCAAAACATTCCTTTGTTTAGCACCTACCTAAGAGCATTTTATCATAGTGTAGTTTTGATATTTTATAATTAATATGCCTTTAGTTTAATGTTTCTATCCTCATATATTCGTAAAAAACTAAATCAGTGATAATTTTAATCATTAAATTAGACTTTTAAAGAAATCTAGAATTTCTCAACTTTTTAAAAATTGATTGATGTTTTTGTGAAAATGCCATTCTATTATCTCCACGGTTTTGTATTAGATGATTGAATTTTGTACAACACTGAAAATTTTATCTTCTATATACTACTAAAATAGTCTGATGAATGAAGTAAAAGTGAAGGATTGGTACAGCCTACATCAATACTTAAAGAACTTATGCATTTTTAATACCACTAAAGTTTTATTCAATTAGCACACTTAAAAGAAAATATGAACTGTTCATCTGAGAGGGGAGGTGCACTTTAAATGCAATGAGATAAAGAAATCAAAACAGAACAATTGTAAATTTTTAAGTAATGTTATTTTTGTCACTTCATGTATTAGATTATCCTTTTTATACTTACATAATATTTATTGAAAATATTATAAACTTTTATTCACATTATTTCAAAAATATTTATCTGCATATATACCTGTCTTAAACTAAAAAAAGTTAATGGCTGATGTTCATGTTCACTCTTATCAATGCTAAAAATAACAATCTATCAGTTTTGCAGCAACATAGAAGGAAAAACAAAAAAACTAAAATTATTTAAAATTTTATAAAAATGACATTTAAAGTATGTATGAAAAATTGTACTTCAAAAATCTTTTTCATACTTTTTAAATTAAAGTATTCTGTATGTCCTACACTGTCATATTACGTAATTTTGCTTTCAGATCTTGTCAGAATGATAGATAAAATATTTTTACATGCTTCATCTTTACCACAGAATAAATAAATATTATATGGTTCGATTTGAAAAGTTATAGGCATTGTTGAAGAAAAAGGAAGTGAATAGATGGTTAATTTTAGGATACTTAGCTCTTCAAACTACAAGTTTTATTTTATTTTTTTTTTTTTTTTTAAGTGTAACTACTTATGAGCATAGAGCTCTTTTTTTTTTTTTTTTGATGAAAATATAAATGATTTAATGTTGTTTTAAATCTTATACAAAACATTTGAAAGCAGATTTTGGCCTTACATTTGTATCCAGTTTCTTTTGCTTGTTCTTATATGCTAATTTGTAAATAAGAATAGAATGTTCCTTATCTCAACATTTTGTTTAGTATAAACAAATTATTGTTTTAAATGAAAAATTATGTGTAATGAAATTGATTTTCTATATTTGTACATATACTTTACTTATTTTTAGATTCATTTTCAAGTAAATGTCTAACTAATTTTAAATATGTTAATATGAAGTACTTTCATGTATTGAATAAAATGTTCAATTTTTTATGTCATGAGTAGTTTTTTTATTTTTGAATTATTGAACTTGGTTTGTCCATAACAAAAACATTGTTCTAAAGATTTTTCATCAGTAATGTAAAAAAATCATGATCTAATTTTGTGATTGGATCCAAATCAATTCTTGTTCCGAAAAGCCTCTTATCAAACACACGCAAAAATTAAAATGACTTTATGAAAAGCCCTTTGCACTCCAACTATTCCTGAATTTATGAACTGCCTCCTCAGAGAAGACTACAGGGTACAATAGCTTAACCGATGTACTTTATAATTGATTATCTTGATAGGCTTTCCATTGTGTTCGAAATGAAATGCATGAGACTGCTCAATATATTTGTGGAAATATGTTATTCATTTGCTGAAGTATCTACTGCAGTTGGTTCCTGTAATATAATATATGCTGCAAGAAAGTGAATTTCATGTCAGTGGAACCAAAGAAGCTTCTGGCTGAATGCCCTTCCGTTGTTCCAAGTGTTTCTCCGACAACAATGGAATTATGCTGTTTATCCCAGTATGCCTTTTTTACTTCTTTTTTCAAACGCTTGTCTTTGGCGCGTTTGTTTTGAAACCACACCTGCAAGAGAAAAAATGAACTCTACTCATTTATATAATCCTTGTAATTGTTTTTTATATTAATACTTACTAGATTGACATTTCAAACACATTAGGGTCATTTAGGGATTGCAATACCGGAGCAAAAACACAATAACGGTATTCGGTATTTTTAAAACACCAATACCGGAATACCGGTATTAATACCGGTATTTGAAATTTTTCAAAAAAGAAAGAAAACACTTGTTTTGTTGTAGTGTTCAATAATTTACACAAAAATATAAATTATCTTATGCAATATAATATGGAAGAACAAATATTTTGGTCAAATAATAAAAAATGTAAAACAGTAAGCAATATATGACATTAAAAAGAAAAAAAATCAGCTAAAATTAATCATTTTTTCAACCCAAAAAAAAAAAAAAAAAAACGTATAGTAGAGTACAAAAAATTCTGCCTGGTGTCAATATCAATTGAAAAAAAAAAAAGAACTTTTTCTGCTGCTGATTTTTAAAATAAAATCTGAAAAAACACAAAGCGTCTATCGAACTGTCATTCAATCTGGAGCGAATTTTTGTACATATAGTTCCAGCAGCTGAAAATGCGCGAGGTGCGCTCCCAGTACTTACCCCGAAGTCCTTCGTCTTCAAATAATTGTATTTCTTTTCAGATGGTTTTGGAAACATCTGTTTTCCGTGCTATACTAGTACTGTTTGTGGCAATTTTCTTATTTATGGCTTGCTGTAACTTTTCCTGGAGAAACAATTCTTCTTCCACTTCAATATCATCTTCATCAATTTGTTCTTGCTCAGGAAGAGTTGTTGCTTGCTTTTCCAAACCTTGTTGAAGGAAAGTTATGATATTTCTGAAACCTCATGCAGTTAATGTCTTTTTCAATTCTGTTGAAGAACAGAACACTTTAAACGGCAGGCCATCCAGTGCTGTCATTTTAGATATTACTTCATCCAAACTATCCGTTTTTCTTTTAAAGAAATCTAATTTGTGATGATGATGATGATTGTACAGAAGCAATGTCATTTCTCGGCGAGTCAGAACTTGTCTCGGACTATTTTCATTTCAGCAAGTTAATATTATGTTGCGTTTTCAAATGCGTATGTAGTCCACTTGTGCTGCCTCCAAAAACTTTGATGATCCTTGAACATGTTTTGCATTTTGCTAGCATATTTTTTTCATCATATAAATAGTAAAACCAAGCCGAAGAAATGTCAGATGATTTTTTATGCTCTTTAAATTCATCATTATCCATTATGAACAAGTAAAACTCAAAAACTATGCGTCAAAAATATTTTGAGCAAAGTACAGTGAGACAATCAGACAATAAAACTCACCAATTAAAAAAAAAACTAAATGTTCAAAAGTTTAAAACACCAACTCACAATATCATAACTACCATAACGTAACGAATTCAAAGACAGTGCAGCGATTCCATAACCATGAATGTATGCTGAAAAATTTGCAACGATTTCATTTTGATTTCAATTCTCATGATGGTTGCCACTCTAAAGAAACAATCAACTTGGCAATAAATTTAAAATAAGCTGACTGAAGCAACAACTAAAAGTGCTAAGACAAGAGGAAAATATCGCCAAGTATAGGGATAAATAGCGAGACAGTACACCAGCTTATATTGGCGACAACAAAAAAGCTTTTCCTCGAGAATGATTCTCTATGAATCAGTAGTTTTTGTTTTTTTAGTGATATTTTGGCATCAAACAATTTATTTTAGATGGAAAAAATACTCATGTAAAGTAACAGTAAATATATAAGAAATGAAATGAAAAGCTCATCAGTTAAAAATTATTCATTTTATTTTCGCTAATACCGAAAATACCGGTATTTTGCCTCAGTAAATACCGGTATTTCGAGATTGGAAAATAGCTCGAAATACCGGTATTCGGTATACCGGTTTTGTAATCACTAGGGTCATTCCATGTGAAATCAACAAGCCTCAAAACTTGACCATCACCAATTTTAAAAAAAAAATCATAGGGTTGAATACGTCTATAAAGTTATACAAAAAAATGATTTTTAAAATTTTTTTCAGCTGTGAGTTTTTTGTGGGGGACCCCCTAAAAACCTCGAAAAATGGCAAAAAGTCGAATTTTGGTACATACAAAGATTGCATTTTCTCAGCTTCTATTGCAGCTAAAGTCTTTTGTTCTGTGTCATTTTAAAACTCTTTAAACAAGCTTTTATATGATACTAGCTGCCAGGGCAGCTAGATTAGCTTCCTGCGGCATGCTGATGCATAACGTCCCCCCTCTCTAACTTTTACCTCATTCTGAAATTATATTATTTGATATAATTTAATGTTCATTCGATTTCAAGACATACCACGCACGTGGCCCGGCGTTGCACGGGCACTTCGTGCCCTGAAAGTAGTGAGAAAAAAATTGTGAGAAACACTTGAGATTCATAAGAAAAATCTACCGTTCATGACAAAATAAGCGATCAATTGTTCTTTAACTTTAGTCATACAAAATATAGAGTTCACCGGACATTTCCACATTAAAATTAAATCACTCATACATTTGGGGGACAACAAAAAGGGGGGTCAGAAGAAAAACCGCTTTTTGAACATAACTCTTCGGAAATAGCTCGGAATAGGCTATACATTTCAGTAATTAATTAGCATACTATGTATAATTACTGTACAAATTTTTACTCGCAGACAATGCATAAGTAGTGAGGGACTGTCCACAAAGAGCTATTTGTAATTTAAAAGTGATTGCGTCATCGTTCAAAACCAACGCTTCAGGGGGTGTTCGAATACTTTTGGCCACCTACGTGTAAGGTCTTTTTGGCCGAATAGGTGAAATGTGACTTCTATGCCGAATATAAATTTTCAAACTGTGTACAATTTAACATTGAAAAAAATGCTCGATTGTCACCACACTATTTGTGGACAACCCCCTGCCATTTATGTATTGTCTGCGAATGAATGAATTACAGCTCACTAGATCGCTGATATCTTTTTCAATTTTTACGATATTCAACTGGAACTTTTTTTATAAGATGCAGTATAAACCAGGCTACAATATTTTTGTAGTTATAAATTTCTGTGGGTCGCGCATGTGCTGTGAAAAATTACTTCCTTTTAACGTTTATATCTCATCGGATTTTTAATATTTTTATTTACCGTTTTAGTATGTTCTTTCTCTTGTATTTTGTCATCTTTCCTGAAGTTTTGATAAGGTTTGATCAAAAACTCTGCGTGTTATGAGCCAAAACCCTTCAAATAAAGTTGCTGTTTTTAAAAAAATGTTTCATATCTTCGGAAGTATAAGTAGTATGTTCATAAAAATTTGTACAGTAATTATACATAGTATGCTAATTAATTACTGAAATTTAAAGCCTATTCCGAGCTATTTCCGAAGAGTTATGTTCAAAAAGCGGTTTTTCTTCTGACCCCCCCTTTTTGTCGTCCCCCAAATGCATGAGTGATTTTATTTCAATAACTACCTGTATGACTTGACAATTTTTGTGATGTTAATATTTCAAGGTCATCGAAAGCATTATTTGACCTTGAATATCTCAAAAAGTGTATTTTTTAAAAATCTGAAAAAAAAAAAAAAAAAAATTTACTTCCCAATGTAGTGTATATGTGGTAAAAATTTCAGAATGGGACAGCAATGGGATCTGGATGAAAACGGACATAGACTTTTTCACTCTTCACTTTATTGCAATGCCTATGACTCCTGAAGATATATAATACAGAAATATTGCAAACTGTGAAATGCTAGTTATAAGTGACGGTTGGCATGTTCCACTTCTTATTTTCAGAGGGTATAAATCATTCCTGTGGTGTTTCTCCTAGGGTCCACTTTCGAAAGCAAAAATTTATAAGGCACACCATAGGATGTGGCAAAAAAATGCCACTCTGCTTTAATCCCGAAATCTGATTCATAACTCATTTTAAGGAAATTCAGTCTATTTCTGTACTGTGAGGCAGCTCCATCACAGAAGTAATAGATCAAACTTGGTTTGGTGGCATTATTCATTTTCAAGATTCAACCAATAAGAAAATTTATGAATATATATCTTGTTATAAGTTCAAACTGCATCACTCATGGCGCAATAGCAGTTCACCTTTTGCTAGAGCCAGTCAGCAAAAATGATTTATGACAATCAAATCATGACACCACGACAGTTGTTTAATTGGGCAAATGATCATATTAAATCAATAAACTTTCAATATTGCACACTTGTAGATTATAAACAGGAAGAAGAGGCTTTGAAATCCAGAAAAAATGACAGCCTCACTAACAATACCAGGCACTCAGAGTCTTCATTGTTTCATGCCATTAAATAGGAATCAGATGCAAGTGATAGCATATTCATTTTTCAACACTATAAGCATTGAACATACTACAACTGTCAAGGGCAATCTTGATTGCTCAGAAATGGTTGGATTCTTGACCTGCAGGCATAATGGATATTGGTGGATAGGGTGCTTCTTACTCACAGCTGAAAAAAATCAAAATCTAAAAATCAAGCTGTTGCATCCTCATAGACCCTCAAGTTCTTTCTACTATCCTGACTTTGAAAATGTTTTCAATCTGCCTATAAGTGCTATTATTTCGAAAGTGGACCCTAGGAGAAACGCTACAGGAATGATTTATAACCTCTAAAAATAAGTGGAACATGCCAACCGTCACTTATAACTAGCATTTCACAGTTTGCAATATTTCTGTATTATATATCTTCAGGAGTCATAGGCATTGCAATAAAGTGAAGAGTGTAAAAAGTCTATGTCCGTTTTCATCCAGATCCCATTGCTGTCCCATTCTGAATTTTTTACCACATATACAATACATTGGGAAGTAATATATATATTTTTTTGTTCAGATTTAAAAAAAAAAAAAAAAACACTTTTTGAGATATTCAAGGTCAAATAATGTTTTCGGTAACCTTGAAATATTAACATCACGAAAACTTGTCGAGTCTTATATCATATGAAAGCTTGTTTAAAGAGCTTTAAAATGACATATAACAGAAGACTTTAGCTGCAATAGAAGCTGAGAAAATTGAATCTTTGTATGTACTAAAATTCGACTTTTTGCCATTTTTCGAGTTTTTTAGGGGGTCCCCCACAAAAAACTAACATCTGAAAAAAATTTTAAAAGTCTTTTTTGTATCACTTTTTAGACGTATTCAACCCTATGATTTTTTTTTTATTTTATTTTATTTTATTTATTTATTTATTTTTTATTTTTTTTTTTTTTGAAATTGGTGAAGGTCAAATTTTGAGCTTTGTTGATTTCATATGGAATGACCCATTACCATGTGGCAAAACCCAAAATGTATAGGAAACAGGTACTCCCCCCTCTCCCGATAACCTAGGCGTCTTCCAGATCTTAAGAGTAATATCATAAAATTCATTAATTGACTTGGAAATATTTCTGTGATTATGAACCTCTAACTTCCATACCTGTACGACTCTCATGTCTAAACCAGTTTCCAAAGACAGTTGCTCTCGAACATGGCGACTGGGTTTTGGACTTCGTCGGTAAGCTGCTTTTAAAGCTTCCAATTGGCTCGAATTGATGCTTGTTCGAGGACGCTTGTTATTGCCACCTGTTCTGAAAAGAAACTTAACCCATCATCTCATACCAGAAAGTCTTGTATTTTACAAATACAGATTTACATATTAGTTTGCAATTTTTATAATTCAGATTATTTATTCAAGTATGTTGTAGACAGCAAGCATGTGCACTAACGAAAAACATGTAAAGGATTTGATTTAAAGTCTTGAAATTAAAGCAAAACCTTTTCTTAAGTGTCTTAATTTTTTCAATTCCATATGTAAAACTTTGCACAAAGAGAAATTTGATTTCCAGTGTAACATTTTGGTACATTACCATGCGTATAAGTCGAGAAATTTAGCACAACCGAAGGGTAAAAATTGGGGGGTTAACTCATACACGAGGCAGAATTTCCGAAAATTTTTCCAAACGTTTCTTGGCAAAAAGAACTCAAAACAAGGGCGTATTTAAGGGGGGGGGGCAAGGGGGCCTGGGCCCCCCCCGAAATCGAGAAAGATTTTTTCAAAAGTAGGTGTTCGGCTCGTGTTTGCTCAAAAAAAAAAAAAAAAAATCCTTAAGAAAAAAAGCCCACTCTTTATTAACATTGTTTTCAAAGGTGTATACAAGGGGGTCTTCCCAGAGAGTCTTTCCCTTCTATCCCCCTCCCCCCCCGAAAAGCTCGTATTTTTTTTTTTTTTTTCTTGTTTTTTTTTTTTTCTTGTTTTTTTTTTTTTTTTTTTTTGTAAAGCTAGTTATTATTATTCGGTTTAAGTTTACTCTTAAATTATTTACATACTTTTAGCTTGAAATGCATAAATAAATAAATAATTATTAGTAAAAATAATTCGTTAGATGGCACCAGGCAGTGGTGCAACCCAAGAGGATCAGGGAGCCCTTGCGCTTTACTCAAGAGAAAAAAGAACGTGTCTTGGGAAAATGGAGATATTTCAATTAGAAAACGCCTGGAAAAAATCCTAATCATTTTGAACAGAAATTTTTAAATGAAAAATATTCAACACATGTAGATTATTAGTCAGCAAATTACGTTTCTCTCTTTCTTCTCATTCCCTCTTTTTTTCTAGTCAGTCAGGAAATAAGAGTCTTTAAAATAATGCTACACTCAATAAATTTAAAATAAAGTGTATAATTATTCCTCACCAGCAAGAAGTTTAAAATAAAGTGTATAATTATTCCTCCCCAGCAAGAAATTTAAAATAAAGTGTAAGTACACCTCCCAGCAAGAAATTTAAAATAAAATGCAATCATTTAGGGTTTTTGTTTTTTCACAAATAATTTCCAAGCTTTCAGCTGAAAAAAAAAAAATCGAAAAGAGGTCCCAAGCCGGCCGAGCTAGAAAGGGCATGTAATTTTCAATCTCTTTAAGAGTGGTGAAATTAAAGAATAGCTTGTCAGTGGCGGGTTTAGGGTAGGAAGTCGAGGCCCGTATATCCGCCAAGCATGAATTCAAAGAAGGCTCATGACCCCCCTTAAAAAGTCCAAAGAGATCTTAAAATTTCGCTTTTACAACGTGTAATTTAATTGCAGTTTCAAGACTTCAATACCCAAAAATTTTCGGAAGAGAGTTCTTTTCCCGCTTCTTCTTCAATACCTTTGTCAAACATTGCCTCAAATGGCATTTTAGAGATTTAAAATTCAAACAATTAACGGTAGTTGATATCCCCCTCACTTTTCTATAGTCTTTAGCTCTAAAATGTGTTTTTAGAAAAGAGAGAGCTCCCGCATTACAGTCTATGCTCAGAAATTTCCGGAAGAGTCCCTAAATCTTTTTATTATCCTAAATATTGTCAGACAAAGCCTAAAAGCAGTTATTCCTATCAAGAATCATGGCGTAAGCGGCGCTATTGAATTATTTTTAAGGGGCGTTTTTAAAAGTTTTTGTTTTCGTTTTCTTTCACGTGTGGCTTTCGTTTTTAGAGGGATCTTCGTGGAATTCTTGGATGATAAGTTTTTGCTCTTGGGGGTAATGGGCACCTCTGCTAAAAGTAAAGTTTTGAACCTTCAGTTTCAAAAAATAGAGCCTAAAATTGCATTCTTGAAGCTTCAATGCCGCAAAATTTCGGGTCACAGTGCTCGAATCCTGCCTCTTCTCTTGACGGTATTAAAGATAACCTAAATAAAAATGTTTTTAAAACATTAACTTCGAAACATTTCGGGAGAGAGTCCTTGATAACGTTACTATCAAAGATGGTCTAAAGTAAAGATGGCTTAAGGTTTCAATTTTAAAAATTTTCGGAGGGAGATCCCTAACCACTATTTGTCCCTTAACGTCTCCAAAGAGAACGCGAAATTGCGCATCTTTACATCGAAAATCTTTCAGGGGAGGGTCTTTGAACTTTTACTTCCCAAAGATATCTTGAATGAGACTTCAGTTGAAAAAAAAAAACTCATTTTCTTTTCTTTTACTCTATCACCCTTAGCACAAAAATATAGTTCGACGCGGTTCCTACGTAGTTCGACGTTTTGAATCCCGAATTATAACGGATCGCATGAAGAAATATATCCTGAGTTGTGCTTCAGTGTCAAAATATTTTAGGAGAGATACCCCGAGTCTTCTCAATTCCTTTAACGTCACTAAAGATAGCTTGAAATTGAGTGCTTAGAATGTAAGTTTCAGTAAGTTTCCCAGATGAGTTTTGATCCTCCAACATCATCAAAGGTAGCATAAATAATTTCAATTTTGAAAAAAGTTTTAGAAGGAACCTAAAACTTCGTAATTTCCTATCTTTTCCAAAAATTACAATATTTTAATTTAATTTGAAAATGTCTACCTGTCTTACAGTAATAGAAAAAAAAAAGGAAGTTGGGGGGGGGGGGGCTAATCTTGATTATATGGGCCCCCTCCGAAATAAAAACCTATATACGCCACTGACTCAAAAACATGAATGTTTTCCTGAGTATAGTCTAATCCATTTAAATAAATGCAAAAAAACATAAATACTCCACCATTCTGCTATGATTTTGCATGGTCTCTGATAGTGAAATAGAGACTAAATAATTACAGTTAAAGATCGACTACCCAAAGAAGCGAAAATTTACGTATTCCTGAATTTTCATAAAATTAGCTCAATACATGTGTCTAAATGGCACATGCTCATTGAGGATCCAGAATGCCATAGACTGCAATAAGGTGAGCTCTTCAATTCTACTTTTAAAAGAGAAGCTTTAAGGCAACCGTACCCGCCCAGTTAAAAACCGAAAAATGGCAAGAGCAAAACTTCGTGGAAGGTCAAGAGCAGCCGATCTGCAATGCCCAGGCCTTTCTCTTAGATAATGTTATCCAACTGAAACAGCAAATTGGTTTATTCTCTAATTCCAATTTGATCAGAATTTCAGCTGAAGGTAAAGTCCACAGATCATTTTGTCTCTAAAACAGCAGCACCTTTCTTTGCAAAGCCCATTGTGGAATTGAAGTCAATTTTGCCTTCTACTCCACTATGGGAGGAAACCCAACGCAACGCTGAAGTAATTTTTTTTAAATATAAATTTACTCATGTTTAGATTGATGACTTTTTTTTTTACCCTGGTCTGTTCCAAAAGCTGCATAATCTTCCAAGCAAGCAAGTTTTTGGTTTTCGAGCAGGTAGAACTGATCCCCCGTCGTAAGTTCCCGTCCGCACAGAGAGCATACGAAACATCGGAGATGGAACACCCACTGGCGAACTCTTCGGACCGTTTCCAAGGGCAACACACCTCTTCCACAGCCTTGGCAACGGGTACCATATCGTCTGTAATGAAAGCGTGATTAATTTTCTAATAAAAAGTATTTGTTTCGAAACGTGTTGAAATTCAAGAGCTTAGCCTGAGAGTAGTTGAAGACTAATAAGGCTTAACTCTACCTCAGAACCAAGGGCTTAGCTAGGGGGGTGCAGCTGCACCCCCTAAATCAGAGCCAATGGGAGGTCACTGTGACCTCCCATTTTATTTATTTTTTGACAAACGATCTTGTCCTGCTTTTCATTGTAACATGCTGGTCACCAGCATGTTACTACAAAACTACTGTTTTGTTCTTTTAGAAAGATTTTATACCATCCATTGGTTTAAGGTGTGCATGACTGAATAAAGTATAGTTTCTTTGAGTTCATACTTTCTTCCTTTTTTGTGCAAATAGAATTTCAAGCACTTTTTTCTCTTTCTTTCTTGCTTTTTTCTTTCTGTTTTTATTGAAAAATTTGGCTTTTATGCTAATTTTTGGGAACTTTATATAAACTGCGTTATTATATCTAATATTATTGCTTTTCAGAAAATGATAGTAAGCTTGCCTGTTTTTGAGGAAAAAATTTTTAATTTACCGAATGAAACTCAGAACTTTACTGAATGATTAAAAAATAAATAAATGAAATACAAGAATTCATACTTATCTATGTCTACCAAAAGAGACGTGAGGCATCACGAAAATGAATAAATTAATTAATAAAAGGAAAAAAAAAAGAAAAAATAATAAAATAAAGAAGTTTAGCCTTGCAATACTGTCTCACTGTTTTCAAATTTCATCAGCCAATTTGTATCGGATAAGAACTTTTTAGGAGGTCACAGTGACCTCCTATTGGGGTGACACTGCTAGCACCCCCCTAACGTGAGTCCTGGCTACGCCCTTGCTCAGAACCTGACTAAAGTGAGTCCATTTTCATAACTTTTCAGGAGAGGGTGTCGGATACATGCAAAGGATGGGACTCGAGCCCTTTTAATGCAGCTAAATAATTGTGAAGGAATTTCTTTTATAGAATAACGTTCTAATGGATTGATGCGGAATAAGACTACATACAGTGCAGTAATAAAAGGAAAACCACCACTTTTGGACTTGCGTCGTTCTAGTTCTGAGGTACAGAACTATTACTTAGCTGTAGGGGCGGACATACCGGACCCCTGTCCGGGGCGGCAAATTTTAGGGGCGGCATTTCTGCTCGAACGTATAAAATAAATTTTCTTTAAGGAAAGAAACAAAACAAAAAAAGTTAACAAATATCATTCTTTTTGCACTTCAGAATCCTGAAAGGTATGAATATAACGATGTTTAAACTTGTTATTTTAATGTATCCATTCAAAAAAAAAATTTCCGGCTATTTCAACATAGAGTATTAAAATAAACGAATATATATTTATAACATAAACAAATCCCTAGAAGCTATACTTGTCAATGGAAACATTTTAAAAAACAAAATACCTACAGCAGATAACTTTAAGAAAGATAACTTTCCTAAGAATATGAAAGTACTAGACTCGTTAAGATGTAAGTTTTTGTAATTTACTCTGACTTAATTTTTATTGAGAGATTACTAAACACATTTTGCGACCGCTTACAGATAATGCATGTATGTCACTCCGCAAGGCCGTATCCAAAAAAAAAAAAAAAAAAAAATTCGGAGAGAGCCAATTTCGCGCATTGACCAAACACTTTTTTGTGTGTTATGAGTGTTTTTTCTCGTTAATTTCCCTCCCACTGCACTTTTTTAACTTCTGGCTCATGCAATTAGCTGCATATCTTACCTCTAAATAAATAATGTTTTGACCTCAGCATTTTTTATTTCTGTCGCTAAAAAGTTTGTGAAACAAAAAAAGTTTTTAGAATTGAATTTAGAAACAATGTGTGACTTGTTCATGAGTTTTGAAATTTGCTTAAGTATAATTGAATGTATACTCAAATAAAAATTTGGGGAGTAATTTCCAGTAAAATTTTTCAAAACATTAGTTACAAATTGCTGAAACCTTGTACAGTTATTGATTTATATTGGATCATTAATTGATATTTATGGAGCTGCTCTAAAAGTACACTTGACTGCTCCAAAGTGGAAATTTTTCTGCTCCAAAGCACTCTGAAGCCATTGGGATCACTGTAAACACATAATCACTTGCTTACATCGAGGTTCAGTATAGTTATATAGTAGTTTTTGATCAGTTTCCCAACTCACCGACAGAAACAGCCATTAATAGTATAAAATGACCAATAATATGAAACGCATAAAATCCTAAAAAATAGCGTAGAGATTTAAAAAATGATTAACGAGAGAGTAATATTCTGGCCATTCAGTTAATTCATAGTTTATTTATTTGATGGGAAATATAATTAAAGCAGTTTTTAAGGAGTTTCAAAAAGAAATATACTGATTTTCAAAAACTCTGGATTCAGAACTGATTAGAGTTATTAAAATTCGGCATTTTCAATAACTTATTCATTAATGGGTGAAGAAAAAATGTTTTCCAAATAAATAGTACTAAAAGCAAAATAATTCTAATTTCCAGGAGGACCTCGAACTCCCCCCCCCCCCCTTATGGGCGCTCATGGGCTACGGAGAAAAGAGCGGTTCTCTACCGGAAATTATTTACATTTGAAGTCAAAAAAATTGCCTTTTGGGCTGTTTGGCTAAGTTGGAGAGATGTGGTGGGTAAGCGGCTTAATTTCGGAAAATGTTCAAAACTGAAATTCGGAGACAAAATTCACATTAAAATTTTTCTATATGAGAAAAATTTTTCCGTCTGGGAAATTTTTTAAAAAACATAACTGCTTAAAGCCGTATTATCAGGGTTTCTTTGGTCTCGTCAAGGGAGTCACGACTCTCTTGGAGCCGACCTTTGATTTGCCATCCTATCTTGACCCCTACTCTAGATCCATCTTTAGTGCACCATACATACGGCGCCAGATTTTTTTTTTTTTTTTTCATCATTTTGACATTACCAGATTGGCCCTAACTTCTCTCACCCTAGGCGGTGGCATAGGTCACCTGCCCCAGACACCGGCAGGCGCGGATCCAGAGGGGGGGGGGCTCATGACCCCCCACCCCCCACCTCTTTTACCGATCAAATATAGCAAAAAATTGCATGTTTGGGACTTGTATTACGGAAAAATTGCCCAAAACCACTATTTTTGCACAAAAAGTTCACTTTGACCCCGCCCTCCTTTTCAAAAGTGACCCCCTCCTTAACTAGGAACTGGATCCGCGCTTGGACACCGGGCATGTTTTTCGGTTATGTGTTTTTTCTCTTTGCCGAGATATCGAGAAACAACCAAAACATCTAGCCGCTTTGTTATCATGACAATGACTGCATTACAGACCGTGCGACTTACCTGTAGAAATGCTCTTCGCAGTAGTGTGCGTCGTCCCTGTGGTAGCACTTGTGCGTCAGGGATTGCCCACACTCCGCACATCGCAGACAGTTCGGGTGCCAAAGTCTGTCTCTCAGCTTCAGCATAACCCTCTCGGTCAAAGGACCGTCGCATCCTGAGCAGCGCAGCACCCACTCGCCTATATGAGAAAACGAGTAGTCAGTTCCATGCAGAAACTTTGTGTTCCATTATCATCATCATAACATTCAGACATCAGAAGGTTGCATGCAGAGAGCCCCTAAGGGAGGTCACTGGAACCTCACATAAATTTCCGTATTCGGCACATTTTGCTGACGATTCGGCAATGTGAAGACGATATTGCAACATTAAGATTATTAGTTTTTTTTAGTTTTTAGGATTGTTTTTTAAAAGATGTCTAATGTTTTTTCTCACTAAATGTTATGCATGTACGACATGTGTGCACTGTGCATACTTATATTTTATCATTCGGTAAAATTGGAACTTCATTCAGCAAATTTATTATTTTCCCCCTAACAAAAATTTGAGTTCGGAGCGCCTCTTTTATGTTCAAATGACGTCCGGTTCACCACTTGCTGTAGTAGTTTTTACTACATTTTAAACGACATGTCTCTACTTAACATAAAAAATTATTGAAGAATAATTAAATGAATTATTAATTTTAGAAAACACCAAACTGGACTGCAACGACAAACACAGGCTAAAAAAGCCATCAGATTTTCCGAGTAACTTTACATGACATCGAATAGCTCACAATTTTCTGCCTCTAAAAAGGAGTTCCGTGAAGCCCCAAAACACGTATCTATAATTTATTGCAAATTTGCATTTATTAAGGTTTTTCCCTTTTGTTACTTTAGTTTTAGCACAAAGATATTTATTAATTTCTTTGTAAGAAAAAGAATTTGAAATGGAAAATTGTAGAGTTAGTTATAGGTCACTCTCAGACAGGAGCGGATACAAGAGAGGGGGTGATCGCCCCTCCCTTGGAGAACTTTTTACAAGTAGTTTTTCGACATTGAAGTTCAAAAAATGCAATTTTATGCGAGTTTTATTGAAGTTGGGAGAAGGAGGTTTTAGGCTATCCCCTGAAGTATTTCGAAATTGAATTCTGAAACTTCTACGATCAATATTTGCAAGGCCTGATTAAGATATCACGGGGCCCTAGGTTAAATACTTTTTTTGCGCCCCCCATAATGAATCTTTTCAATTTTAAGCATGGGATAAAACAAATTTAGGCATTGACTACAACAATTTTAGCCGTTTGGGGGCCCCTAAATTGTGGGGGCCCTAGGCCGCGGCCTAGTTGGCCTATTCAGTAATCAGGCCCTGAATATTTGTAAGTCAGAATGTGTCGTTAAAAGTAACTAAGATCAATCGCCCCTCCCTTGAAAACTTTCTGGATCCGCCCTTGCTCTCAGATAGAGGACAATTTCTTGTCCTTGGTTGAAAAATGCTTTTTAACTAAGCTAGTTAATTACGACTGTCTAAAATTTTACTGACAGTCCTTTTTAGGGGGAGGGGGAATTTAAATATTAAAAGAAAATAAAAAAAAATGTAAATGCCATTAAAATGATTTGTCCCAAACTGCATTTTTTATCATTTGAAGATTTATCCTAGAAAATTGAAAAGTGTTTTAGCAGAAACAACAATTAACTAGGTATAGGGTTGGTTAGGGTAAGTGGGCTCCCTTTTTAGAGCAATTTGTTTTTAAAGCCTTATACAAAAGTTTTAAAGCAAAACAGCTTAAATTTTTTGACATATTATCGTGGACATTATTAATAAACACAAGTTCAGCATTATTTCCTAAAAAAATGCTTTAAATATTTTTAACTATCAAATTCCTTACAAAATGGCGTAGGGGAGAAGACCCCCTAAGAAGGGGCAAGTGGGCCACCCCCCATTTATTTATATTTAAAGTGAGCATATCTAAAAAAGGGGTTTGCGGGTCCTACCTGATAAAGTATGTAAAATTTTAGTAGGAAATATTTTTTTTGTAAATGTATCCATTAACGAGATATCTACTTACATATAAATGTGTATGACAGAAAATTATAAAGCGGAATACAAAACAATTGTGTCTGTGAAATTCATTAAAAGCCGTTAGGCATATTTTTTGCTTTTACATATAAATTAATGTTGAATAAATATAATAGAGTCGATTAAGATCAATTTTGGTAAAATTAAAATAGATATATATAGGTTAAAAAAATGGAAACACTTAATGTCAGCACCGTCTATTTGAAGTTTTCATAGGGAGAATTAATATCATTTCATCCTCAGTTATAATTCTAACATCACCTAGATCAAACCAATAAAAAATGTAGTTATTTCTATTCTTTCTATCAAATTTCGCAGTATTTTTTTCATTTGTATCATATTTTAAAATTAGACCTTCATAATACTTTATGGTTTTCTTTGATGTAAGTTTTACAAATACATAGTTACCAGCTTTTGCAGTTTATGTAGATGAACCATCAATTACTTCTAGGTCTCCATAATTATCTTTCATCTCATCGTAGAAATTGCTTCATCAAAACTACCTTTCAATTTAAAATCGTCATTATTATGAGGGGGCCTACTTACACCATAGTGAGGGGACCCACTTACCCTAATGGAGAAAAAAAACGGGTTAAGTGGGACCTCTCCCCTTTAACACTTTTAGGTGAAACTCTACAAGAAAACTTGATGAACATAGAAAAAAATAGTAAAAACCAGGGATGCACCGATTAATGGGCAATACAGATTAATCGGCCACTTTGCCGATTATTAATAATCGGCAAAATTGGGCCGATTAATCAGCTGAAAAATATTTTTCAGATATTATTCTTTAAAGTATACTTTCACTAGGAAACTATGATGAATAATTTTATTAACAGTAATAATAATCCTCACAGTTGATATAAAGTTTTTTTTTAAATTAATTCTACTTTGAATAAATATACATCGACAATGATGCAACATTTTTCATGCGGCGATAGTTTTCTCTTTAGCACAGTGTTTTCAGATAACCTCTAATTTTCAAAGAATAAAAGTATTGAATTAAATTGCTACTAATTACTAAAATATATGAATTAAAAGTACTCTTAAATTGGAGTGTTCACCACACACTTCCCCTCCCCTCCCTTTTAGCCTACTTTCCCGTTAAAAATAAAAGAAAGACGAAAAAAGTATTAAAAGTAGCTTAATGCAGCTAAAAAATATCGCCAAGTCCAAAAAATACCGCCAAGTTAAAAAAATAAAAAGGTAAAATGAATATCGAAAAATTAAAAATTTGAAAGTAGGGTATTGAAATGGGGAATTTGTGTGTCGGTCGGTCGGTCTGCCTGCCCCCCCCCCCCCTAATAACTTTTGAATGAACATTCCGATTTGGACAAACTTTTTTTGGTTGGAAAGATCTCGGCGAGTAGAGCTCATTCCCATATTTGATTTTTCGATTTGAACAATTTTTGGTTCAACTTTGAACCGTTCAAACAACCTGTCCCTTTTGAGTGAACAGTCCGATTTGAACAAACTTTTTTTTTTGTTCGAAAGATCTTATCAAGGATACTTCATTCCCGTATTTACATTTCCGATTTGAACAATTTTTCGTTTAACATTGAACAGCTCAAGCAAGCTATCACCCCTAATAACTTTTGAGTGAACAGTCCGATTTAAATAAACTTTTTTTTCTGTTCTCAGCAAGGATCTCAGCAAGGATACTTCATTACCGTATTTAAATTTTCAATTTGAACATTTTTTCGTTCAACATTGAACCGTTCAAGCAACCTTTCCCCACCTAATAACTTCTGAGTGAACCATCCGAATGGAATAAACTTTTTTTTGTTTGAAAGATCTCGGAGAGGCTCATTCCCATATTTCGCTTTTTGATTTGAACCATTTTTAACCGACTTCAACAAAGGAGGAGGTTATCAATTCAAAGCGTATGTTTTTTTTTTTTTTTTTTTGTTCGCACATAACAGCTGATCTACTGAACCGATTCGGACGATTTTTTTTTATATTGATAGGAAATGGTGTAACTTAGGTACCATGTACTCATATGACGATATTTGTTCACTAGAAAAAAAGTTATTATGGAAAACAGTAAATTTCATGTCATTTCCTTATTAAATGATTAAATTTTCAATCCATTGTTGCAAAAAATTTTTGCCAATCATGATGAAAAATTTGAACCAAGGCTTAACTAAATCTAACATGAAACTCATTAGCGGTAACGTACGTAGTATGTGTTAAAATCTTATGAACAACGAGAAACTAAAATTGCTTTGAAATATAAATTAGTTGACAAACCGTTGATATTTAAATGGCTTTGATTAAGCTAGTACACAAATAAATACCAGAGAATAACAAAGATAATTTTTTAGTGTCAATCGTTTATAATTTTAGACGCGTTGATAGTTTCTTCTTTTTTTTTCAGTTTATTTTATGGAGCATTTACTTAAGAAAATTAAGGGCCCTGCTCCACATCGACGTAAAGCAGAAAAATTGGGCAGAAGCGTAAAATTTTCCTTTTTCGGTTTCGGTCGCTTTTCGGTCGGACGCGTGCTCCACTTGGGCAGAATTTTTTTTCTGCGCAGAAGAAAAGCGCCATCTGACGGAATAATCCTTGCATTTTCTTTGGATATTTGATATTTAGATAACAAATAGGAAAAATAGCTCATTATGAAGCAGTATTCGAAATTATATGATTGGGTGAAAGATTGGCAACAAACAACCGAGCTTTAATAGTTATTATAATTTAGTTGGCATGGAATTACACATCATGATAAAGCTTGTTATGAGCCAAATCCTGTTTTTTTTACTTGGCGGTTTTTTATTTTCACTTTAAACGGATATATTTAGCGGAAACAAACCAAACTGGCTGTAAAATTCCCATTCAAGTATTTTTTGTGAATTTCGCTAAGCATTGCATTTATTTTCCATTGTTTAAATCTTAAAAGTTGTTTTTTTTTATTTCAAGAAAAAAATAGCTTTTTTTTTTTTTTGCTGTTGAAGAAAGCATACTAAGCATTAAAGGTGATAAAAAAAAAGCTTCGGAGTGTTGAGTAGATGTTTTGGCGAAAAATACAGCAAATGCAGCACGATGCCATGAAACTTGATTTGATAGTTGAATATATTATTTGTTGTTTTGAGTTTTTACATTTTAATGGAAATTTTGCAATGGCTTTGGTGTTAATATTTTTGAGTAAACGCGTAGACAATGTTTCCGTACCGTTCGCAATTATACTATATATTCTGTGAAATGAATTTATAGCAACGCTATGTTTTCGTGGTCGTATTGAGTTTTCAAAATTATGGCTGTTATTGTACCTAAAAAAAGTATCAGTGCCTACTTACTTTGCCAAATAAATTAGACCCTCAAAGCCATGAAGCATTTATATATTTTTTGAATACGCCGTCAAAAATAAAACACGTAAGCCATAACTTAAATAAATTTAAAAAAATCTTTAATACGTAAAATAACCTACACACTCTTCTAATTATCGCTAATCTTGAAAAATTTGCTATATTTAAAAATGGAAGTATTTATCAAAGCACAAAACATTTCACTAAAACTTCATTACGCAACATTAGCTAGTTTTATTATCGCCAAGCGATCCATAACTCAGCCAAAGGTCAAATCTTTTTTTTTTTTAAAGCTCAATTAAAATAAGCAAATACACGAGCGGAATTAAACATATATTTCCAATCTCTCCAAGCAATCAATAACTTAGCAAAGCATGTCATAAATTAATTGTAAGTTCCATTACAATGTAAAGCAGCCGAAACACCATTATTTCGAATCTCGCCAAGAAACTAGACTCTCGTAATCCCGCCGAGTTTTGAATAAAATAATAAAAATCTCGTAAAGGACAGGAATTGTTGACATGATTACATATAACGAGATAGTGGACTTTAAAAGCCTCAACTGAAAGCTTATTTTAAGCCTTTCGCTAGTTGCCCCCCATTTTGCTTTTTCACTTGATTTTTTATCATTAAGTAATGGGTATTTTCTCACTTCTCCTTTTGAATATTTACCAAATGCACTTTCGTTAATGCAGTATAGCAATGGCGGCCGCCAAGGCTAGAAATGTTTACATCTCACGATGAATTTCTATTGGCTGTTGGATAAATTAAAAATGCAAAATTTTTCGGTCCTCTATTACGCCGTGATTACGCCGCGTAAAAAGGAAAGTACCCGGATTTTCAGTTTCTGCCTTCAGTTTCGGTCGCGTTTTACGCTGATGTGGAGCATGGCCCTAAGTGAAGTTCCGTAATGGGAACATTACCTTATTTCATAAGTACACTTACACTAAAAAGAATAAAATAAAATAATTTTGAAAAAAAATAGAACCGACTTCAGTTGGAAATTGCTCTAAAAAGTAAAAAATAATTTTTTTCTTTGAACACCATCGAAACTACTTTTAAACATAAGTTTTGAAGTCGGCGCAAAAACGATAGATCAAATGATATTTAACCATATTTTGCCAACATTTTTCGGAGAAACCATTGAAAATTAAAAGCAGAATATTTGTACCATTACACGAATGTGTGGTAATGAATGAAATGTATGCGAATGCTTTTAAAGAACCTGGATCCATTAAAATGTATATAGTTGAATTATAGTTGCGTATGATTCTATACATTTTTTTTTGCGCCGACTTCAAAACTTATGTTTAAAAGTAGTTTCGATGGTGTTCAAAGAAAAAAATTATTTTTTACTTTTTAGAGCAATTTCCAACTGAAGTCGGTTCTATTTTTTTCCAAAATTATTTTATTCGTTCAATATTGAACCGTTCAGAAAAAAAATTTAACATTAGCGCCTACGGGGAATTTAAGTTGAATGTTGATCCTGAACTTAAAGTCGAATTACCTTCAAACTAACTTTGTAAGAAAATGGTTTTGATAAATAATGTTTGTGAAGTACTTTTCTGAGTAATCTTCTGTGAGGACTCTGATTCCGCAAACATGGCGGAAATGCAGGCTCAGAAAAAAATGACTGACTGTGCAGACGATTTTTTATTGATTTATTCATTTGTTTTATTTTATTTATTTATTATTATTATTATTGGCAGACGATTTTTTTTGTAACAAAAATGTTTCATTCACGAGGGCATTTTATTCTTTATTTATATTTAACAACTGGCATATTAACGGACGAGGTTTTTTTTTTCTTTCTTTGATAAAATACGTTTTGAATGTTTATCTGTCTATTTCATCTGATGAGTGGGGTATATTTTGCTTTTAGAAATCAGCTTTAAGTGCTAAAAAGGTATGTTTGACATAATTTTTAGTCTCAGATAATTAAGAGAATAATGATCAGATGCTAGAATGCCGATGTCGATGTACGGGAAAGTAGGCTCGTTTAGTTCTTGACAGAACTTCTTGTTTTTTATAAATTTTTATTTCTAATTAACATAACTAACAATGTGTCAATAATATTACTGACACTAATACGAAAATTGGTTCTAAGAAATTTGATAAAATATTGAAATTATTTTGTGAAAACTAGGAAAATGGAAAAAAAAAAATCTTCTCCCAGAAATAAATTACTTACCATTTCTAAACTTGGAATTGTATGAGAAATAAAAAAACAGTGATGGTAAAATTGGTAGTAGAAAAACAATTATCCTTATAATTAATCGGCTCAGCCGATTAATCGGTTATCGGTAATCGGCCAATTTGCTTATCGGTGCATTCCTAATAAAAACTAACATTGAAACACTTCTTTGAAAAATGTTGCTTGAACTCGTAAATAAATTTTTTTTTGACATAAATTATATGATCCAAAAAAAAGTTGCATGAAACCCAAATATTTGCAAAAGCAATTACTGTGATGAAAGTTGACATGATCAGTATAAAAAAGTTTGAAAACCATATGCGCATTTCAGTTTTAAGAGCGGTGGCCCACTCGCCCCAGTGGCCCACTTACCCGAACCAACCCTATGTCATTTTCCCATGTGTTTGGCAATTGACGCATAAGAAAAAAAAAATCACATTTATAAAACTGGTTGCAGCACGACACCACACATTCTTATTAGAAAACAGGTTACTTTGGTGTATTAAGCAAAAACTATTTCATTTTGTTACTTTTATTCTAAAATTTTATTTGAAGCTCAGTCAACACTGTTTATCTCAAAATCTGTGCACCTCAAAAAACTGGATGTCTCGATTTGTTTTTTTAATTCCCTGCTATATCAAATAAATGTATGAGGTACAAAACAAATGAAAGTTAAAAATTTTAAAATATATGTATTTTTTACTTTAAAGTAGATTTTTTTCGACTAAAGTCAGATTAAAAAAAAATAAATTAATACTAAAAGAAACATATTTGTACTCAATACAGAGTTGATAACTCAAAATAAAACTATTGCGTGTTTTATTTAACCCCTTTTCTGCAAAACTTCATATAAATTCATCATTTATGCCTATATAATTATTGTATAACTTTGTTTTATTTTATTTTATTTTTTTTTTTTTTTTTTTTTTTTTTTTTTTTTTTTTTTTTTTTTTGTAATTAGAATTTATAAGTACATGCTTTAAGTTTTTCACAGAGATTGATAGTTGAAGTAACTTTGGTTTTTAAACTTTCCTCTCTATACTATTTTATAAAAATATGTATGCAATAAAGTAACTGCCTTTGTTTACCAGTATTTTCCTCGCATCCACCTTTGGCGTAATATCTTAAGATTTCCTCGTTGATTTCAGTTAAAGAAAAAATCCTTAATACAAACTAACAATGAAAACGTGATGATAAATTGGTTGAGTATGAGTAAGAATTGGAAGAATGGTTAAGTGAGGATAAACTCTAGTTCCAAGAGACAAATCAAAGCTAAGAAAGAAAGGTTTTATTGACTAAAAGGAAGAACTAGTAAAACTATGAACTTTCAAGAGGATTTATGGGTTAAAAAAACGAAAAATTAAAAAATGAGAAAGAGGTTTTTTTTTTTAACCAATAGATTTAAATCGCGTTTTAAATCAGTTGACCTAAATCATTGACTCTCTGCTGCATTGGTATAAAAATGTTCCTTAACACCAAATGTTTTTGAACCAAAATTTACCTTTTTCTGTTAAACCTTTTTTCTTCGTCAACGAAGGAATGGTAAAGCCTCGGTTGCATGCATTTTCGCAGTGTGAGTGATAAGGTAGTAAAACAAACTTTACAGAGAAACACTATTTTTTCGTAAAGAATCCAGTCTTTTACCCTACCCCCAACCCCACATTATTGTTGTGTTCAAGAAATATATCCTTGCTCTTTGAGTATTTTATCGTTGTTTTCAATGTTAATTCCGAAAGTAAAAGTTCAATGGCTTGTCAAATATTTATATTTATAACATTAAACGTACGGCTCTTGGATACTGATTAATCTTGTTTTACTCAAAATATTGATGCAACTAACAAAAATTTAACTTTACTGCTGATTTATCAGTGAAATATTTGGGGAAAATACTGAATTAGAGGAGAGGAAGCGAACTTTTTTTTTTTTTCCTATTCTCGCAAAGTTTTCGAAGAGAGTCAAATATTTCATGAACATGAACTGTTTTCAAAACGATAAATAAATGACGCGTCTTCTTCAATTCTGATTTCCTCAGTTTTTGAAAATTATGTTAATAAATTAAACATTTTACATGCAAGCGAATAAATAAATAAGGAATATTATAAAAGTAATAGTATTTTTAATGAAGGGAGCTCAATCGGTCGGCAAATCGGCTTCAAAATAAGGTTTCGGGAAATTTCGGAACTTTAGCTCGCTATTTATTGAAAACGTCAAGCCCATTTTAAAGCAATATTGATAGTGTTCAAATCAATGTTTTTGTAAAAAAAGTACATTTTTATGAAGGAATGTACATAATTTTACTGTTTAGACTTTGTCAAGATAGATGTAATTCTTAATAACGTCTTACCTTTGTGCAATATGGGGTTGTTTCTTTTCAACAAATCCAAAAATTCATCCTCAAAATCCATTTCTCAACTAGTGAAGCGGAGAAAATCTTTCGAGTATCTTCTTGAGCTGGAGGTGGAGCTTTTCCATTTGAGCGACCAATCGTAAAACAGTTGGGTGTGTCGATCTTTTCGGACATTTCAACGGCAGGGTATTTATTTAAAAATTGTTACGTTGCACGTTTTGAAAACTTTTTAAAATGAAAATTTTTTTTATCGTAATTCTGAATGACAGCCACTATCCTGTCTTTATACGTTGGTGCGAAATATGTTATTGAAGCGCAAGCATGTTTGCAATCGAATGACGAACTTTTGAATTGCATTTCAATTTCTGTCTTTCTTTTTTTTTTTTCAATTACTCTTAGAAACACATTTTAACTGCCTATGGTGAACATTTTGCCCATTTCTTTTTACTGCTTAAAGGTAAGCAAAATTACAAAGTGTGTCTATTAAGTTTCAGGATTGGCCTCATACAACGGAATGAATAATGAAAAACAAGTAGAACCCCAATTTTACGTTTTCTGTCGGACCAGTGATAAAAAGGTACTAAGCGGGAAAACGTAAAATCGGGGTCGATGTTGATAATTTAAGCATAGTGTTTAAAAATTGACATTATTGAGCTGGTGGGAAAAATAAGTTGTGTACTTGTTTTTTGTTTTAAATTACAATTTCATTTATAGCATGTTACAAATTTGCTCTTGGTTGGTAATCGAAAAAAAAAAAAAGTTGTGGAATTCGTATGCTTTCAATCGCTTGACCACCTGTGAAGACACCCTCCATTATTTCTTCCTTTTCTTCATCTTTTCATCAATAAAATCCAATATTAAGAGAATTCGCGATGTGATCGACAGTACATACGACATTGCCTTCTGGTAGAACTTCAAGAAGTGTCAGCAACTCTGGGCCTCAGTTGTTAGGAAAGAAGATCGGATGAAGTCACTCTCACATAGAACAATAAAAAAAAACAGAAAAAAACGCCAGAACGGCTTGAAATAGCTCTGGGACTAATTTATATTGAAAAACATTTTTTGAGAAAAAGTTTGTGTGAGTCTCAGTGGCGTATCCAGGAATTGATTTTGGGGGGTGCACATCGAACATCGACACTGTGATGAGAAATTAAAAAAATCAAGAAATATGGTGAAACTTTAAAAACGCAGTATTTCGATTTAATTTTTTCTATTGAACGTTGCTCAAAGATTTTTTTTTTTTTTTTTCACAAAAATGAATATCATGCAAAAACAATAAACATATTACAAAAAAAAAAAAAAAAAAAAAAAAATCTCAAGCCAAAAGTACTCAAGTCTTCATCGGAAAATTGATAGATCATTTATAATTAAAAAAATTGTTGCATGATAAAAAATATTTTTGAAGGTCCGAGAGTACCAAAATGAAATTTTTTGTACATTTTGTTTTTTATGAAGTTTTATTTTATGATTATTTTTGTTTCATCAAAGATAAGATTTTTCTTAGCTTATATGCACGCATTTTCTCATGCATATTCTACAAAATGTCCATTTAAACGTCCTTCAGATGTTGGGGAACGTGGGGGTAAGATTTAAATAACGGGGCAAATTGAAATGTTAAAACATTTTAACTCTTCTGCGCCATCCACCTAGCAATATTATACTAACGATATTCTTAAACCTATAGTCGATTGGACGATTGTGATTCAAATATAAATAGACTGAAAAATCAAAAGGAATATATACAACTCATTTTCAAAATTTCATACACATATTGTAATATTTTGCACTTTCTGGAAAATTGTTTTTGTTTTTCAGCTATTACTTACTCCTTTTTTTTAAATAACAGATGTGCTCATTGATTAATTCATTCATTCGCATTCCTTCATTAATATTTCAACTTGTTTGTTTATTCATTTTGAATAAAACTTTTAATAATAAAATAAAAACTTTCATTTCATCCCATGAGAAAAGAAAGTAGATACTGATCCCTTTTTCTCCAAGGTAAAAAATTACTGCTGAAATGAGCAGTAATGTTTCAATGTAAGTGTTAATATAAAAAACATTTTTTTTTTTTTTTTAATGTGTTTATTTATTATGTTTAGTTATGTTTTTTTTTTTAATGTGTCTGTTTTTAAACAAAAATCCAATTTGTCACATTTCGAAAAAAAAAAATAAGCTGGTATTTTGTTGATTTTTACTTTCTTCTATATCTAATTTATATAAGAAAGTATTCGATTCGTGAAAATTTTCGAATGTCGAATTTTGACGGATTTGTACGTTTTGAGGTGCGGCTGAGTCCATTTCGACCATTTTTACTTTCTTCTATATCTATTATATAGAAGAAAGTATTGGTTTCGTGAAAATTTTCGAATGTCGAATTTTGACGGATTTGCACGTTTTGAGGTGCACTGAGTCCATTTCGATCATTTTTGGAAAATGTCTGTCTGTGTGTGTGTGTGAGTCTATGTGTGTGACCAGTTTTTGTGGCCGCGCTAGAGCAAAAACGACTGCATGAAATCGAACAAAAATTTTTTCACATATGTACCACCATGTGAACTGGTGCACCAGACTTTGTTTAGCGAATTCCTCCAAGGGGGGTGGAGCAATCGCACGTGATCTGCGCGTGGGTGATTGCTATATCTCAGGAAGTAACCGGCGGAATCAAACGAAAATTGGTCCATAGGTAGACCCTATAGAGTACAGGTGCTGATTCAATTTGTGTGTCAGTATCTTGAAGGGGGGGTGGAGAAATCGCACGTGTTCTGCGCGGGGGTGATTGCTATATCTCAGGAAGTAACAGGCGGAATCAAACGAAAATTGGTCCATAGGTAGACCCTATTGAGTACAATCGCTGATTCAATTTGTGTGTCAATATCTCAAAGGGGGGTGGAGCAATCAAAAGTGCTTATTTTGTCATTGCACCTCCTGTATCTCGAGAAATATTGCTGAGATTTGAATGAAATTTGGAATAACACTAACCCAATAAGGAAGCAAGCATCGATTAAATTTTGGCGCCAATCGCCCCAGGGGGAGGGTGGGGTGATTTTTGCGCTTAGTCAACAATGCGAAAAATCAATTCATTAAAAAATCGCTTTCACGCTATTTAATTATCAAAACAGCTGAAAACTTTCAATGATTTGAAATTTTTAACTGTTGCCAATTTCTTTTTACTAACAAATAAAAGGTTTGCAATTAATCTAAACAAGGATTTTGCAATGATTTCCAATTTCGCTCATTGATTCTGCATTTGCAGGGTTATTACGATAATTGGGAAATTGGAGCTGTTTCCAATTATTCGGGCGAGTACGTATTTTATTTTGTAACTGGAATTCATAAGATAGATATAGAAGAAAGTTTCGTGACGGCCACGACAGCTAGTTGGAAAATGTCTGTCTGTGTGTGTGTGAGTCTGTATGTGTGTGACCAGTTTTTGTGGCCGCGCTAGAGCAAAAACTACTGCATGAAATCAAACAAAAATTTTTGCACATATGTGCCACCATGTGAACTGGTGCACCTGACTTTTTTTAGCGAATTCCTCCAAGGGGGGTGGAGCAATCGCACGTGTTCTGCGCGGGGGTGATTGCTATATCTCAGGAAATAACCGGCGGAATCAAACGAAAATTGGTCCATAGGTAGACGCTATTAAGTACAGGTGCTGATTTAATTTGCGTGTCAATATCTTGAAGGGAGGTGGAGCAATCGCACGTGTTCTGCGCGGGGGTGATTGCTATATCTCAAGAAGTAACCGGCGGAATCAAACGAAAATTGGTCCATAGGTAGACCCTATTGAGCAATTTGTGTGTCAATATCTCAAAGGGGGGTGGAGCAATCAAAAGTGCTTATTTTGTCATTGCACCTACTGTATCTCGAGAAATATTGCTGAGATTTGAATGAAATTTGGAATAACACTAACCCAATATGGACGCAAGCATCGATTAAATTTTGGCGCCAATCGCCCCAGGGGGTGGGGTGATTTTTGCGCTTAGTCAACAATGCGAAAAATCAATTCATTAAAAAATCGCTTTCACGCTATTTAATTATCAAAACAGCTGAAAACTTTCAATGATTTGAAATTTTTAACTGTTGCCAATTTCTTTTTACTAACAAATAAAAGGTTTGCAATTAATCTAAACAGGGCTTTTGCAATGATTTCCAATTTCGCTCATTGATTCTGCATTTTCAGGGTTATTACGATAATTGGGAAATTGGAGCTGTCTCCAATTATTCGGGCGAGTACGTATTTTGTTTTGTAACCGGAATTCATAAGATAGATATAGAAGAAGGTTTCGTGACGGCCACGACAGATAGTTTCTTTACGATGTAAAATAATAATATGACAATTTGTTCAAAATAATCTTTAAAAAAGAGAAAATAAGAGGAAGAGCAATGCTTAAACACATTTAAATCATTGAAATAATCTGCAATTAATAGGAAGCTTAAACGTCTAACAATGTTTGTGAGAGGCGCGGGTACATCGCTCATTTTCCTCTTACATTTCCACAATTACAGAATGACAATTAGTATTGTCGAAAACAGAAAATAATATGACAATATTTCAGCGTCCATTAAGTATTTTTCATTGAAAAAACCTGAAGCATATTTACATGAAGGTTACATGTTTTTTAAAAATTCGGTGCCACCATTTTTTATAGTCTTACAAAATCTTGGGGGTTCATTGGTCCCTTGGCACCCCCCCCCCTAGATACGCCACTGGGGAGTCTTGTTAATGTAAAACCATTTTGATTTGTTTATAGAAAAACGCATCAAGCGGACTTTTTAAAAAAGAGAATTGTTAGATCCGCATTATCAACATAACCTTTCTCAAGAGCCAGCAGAAAAGGACGTTGGAAGAGGGAAAACGTGCGAAACGGACTACGTAAAATCGGGGTTCCACCAAATGCGTTTAACCCGGCCGAAGGTGCGCATCTAACAGTTACGAAAGAGATCGCGTTCAGTGTTATCTAAAATTTTACATAAATTAGAAGAAAAAACACAAGTGTATTAATTCTTTGAGAAAATTAATTCCTAAGGTTATTAAATAATACTAAAAGAAAGGAGGTACCTACTAATTTCTAAGGAGTGGAGGGTCTTGACCCCTACCGGCTCCTCCCCCCCCCCCCCCCATATGGGCACTCATTCTCATAGTATAGTCTATTCAAACAATAATCATGTCCATTGGCTGTGGAAGGGATACGCATTCATTTCTTGAACAATCAAGATTGATAAATATATATATAGTAGGCCTTTATATAGTGTAAAAAAGCTGGGGTTGGGGAATGGGCATTTTAAAGCTAGGTGTAAGCTAAGGTAGTTCTAACCGCTTCCTTTAAATGCGGAGTAAAACGGTCAGTCGGCAGGGTTCGACGTTTACTTTTACCGCGAAATCGCGCTTTTATTGAATCCTCACACATGGGGAGGAGAGCGTTTCTTTTATGGGGGTGTTTGCTCACGGCACTAATCTAATGGAAGCACCTCGAGAATTGTTGACACAACCGCTTTGTTAAAATCTTTTCTATCACATTAGTATATTTCCGTGGGATCTGTTCTTTCTGAATGTTCCTTTTGCAAACGGAAAAATTTTCTTGTCTTCATTTTTCTGAAGAAGGTGAAACAACACACACGGAATTATATTTTCAGGCATAAACATGAAAGCATTCATTGCTATGTATCGAACCGTTGATTTTGTCGAAATCCTGATTAATTCTGCATTTTAAAGTTGTCAGCTTTATTAAAAATAAGATCTCAAACGTAAGAACAAAATTAGTCCAAAATTTACAAGAACTAATTTCTGTATATCAGCGTTAATAATCACAACTGTTCGGCTTGCTGTTATATTCCTCACTGTGTTATTCAATTAATCACACAAACAAAATATAACTTGTACGGCAAAAAAATAATAATAATCATATTGTAGAAGAAATATTTCGTCGAATTTATCCTTTAAACTCCTTTAACTTCATTTTTCTGCATATAGATTTTTTAAGAAGAAAACTGTATCAATTATTTCAGAAAGGACACAAGTCCAACGCATGTCTATTGGACTTGTGCCTTTTCTGAAACACTCGGTTCAACTGCAACATTCAAATATTTTTCTTTGTCTTTGCACATAAATAGAAACAGCTTGCGGAGGTCATATGACGTTTTATCGTAACTAGTGGTACGACGTCGATGTCGATGTTTTCGAAGCATCGATGTTTTTGTTAAAACATTTATGTTTTAGGGTGGATGTCTTTTCCAACACCGATGTTATGCCTTCGATGTTTCATAACAAACCAAAGATATTCTTCGATGTGTGGAATATGTTTGCCCGGCAGTTATAATAAAGCTTCATTACTAATTAGAAAATGCGGAAGCAACAAAAACAAAAAAAGTACCTTTAAGAGACATATGCAACGAGTTACCGCCCATAAGACAGGGCTAAGGCAGAACCGAAGCAAATGCACCCACAGCTCGATCATAGCATCCCGAGACTGCAGTTTCGTCCTTATTCTGGACTCCTCAGTCAGGAATAGCCAATGATTGAGCTGGAGGCAAAGATCCTCTTATAGTAGCTAAAATTGCCAACAAACTGATAGATAAAATGAATTTGTCTTATCTTTAAGAGATATTGAATTGCCATGCTAATTTATTTTTTTTTTTTTCCTTTTCGGTTTTAATACATTAGTACAACTGTGGTTTAAAATCTTACAATGAGTTTGGAATATATATTCACGGAGATTTGGATCAAAATTAAGCGGTAGCAAAAGGTCAAACAAAAGCGGTAAGACCCGTAGTGCCCCTTCATCTTAGTTTTCGGATGCTATTCATTAAAGTAATGTGTAATAAAAAATATATACATTTTTTTTGACACACAAAACAATTTTGAGAGAATAGGTTCACTTTTCGTCAACAGTCGACACGATAAACTTCAAAATGAGGGTAAATAATGAGATTTGATAAAGAAATAAGGAAGTAAGTTAAGAAAGAAATAAAGAATAGAAAAACAGGCCAGAGAAATAATATATAAAATTAACTGGGGGGGGGGGGTAATTTTTGAGTGTTATAATCAAGAAATCATGTTTGTGTGTGTTATATTTATTTTATTTCATACTGATCAGAGCAAATAAATTTTAACGAAGTAGTCGTTTGAAGTGAAAAAAACACCTTTTTATGTATTATTTTAAAATGTCATCAATTGTTCACATGTGCCCTATCAGACCAAGGGCTTGCAACTCAAAATAAAAAAAAAAGAAGAAAAGGCAATACGTGATTACGGAATGGATTTATTGAGTCGGTGAACGTATTGAACCGTTACCATCGAAACTCCAAGCCTTCTGTCTGATTTCTGACGTCACTCACTTGAGGCCAGCGGATTATATTGGCGCTTATTATTGGCCCGTTTTTACTAAACTTTCCTCGGTGGGAAAATTGTTGATTTTGAAGACAAAAAAATCAAACTTTTGGATCAAAAAAACTTTTCTGAAATGAATATGCAAAGCACAATTCTAAAAAATATTTATTTACATGTCAATGTATTTTTTCATAAATTACAAAGATCTCAAGGGAACAAAAAAATATGAGCTTTATTTTTCTCATCATAGTTTCTTCTATATTTAGAAATCGATCATTTATTTGGCATTCTTTTCCAGTCGGTCTGAAAAAATTCAGGAATGAAAAAAATGTTATGATCAAGTAATGATATAAATGTTCATTAGTACAAAACACGAATCATGATCGTTAATTCATGATCATGATGCTGAGAGAAGTAGAAATTGTGGGCAGCTTACTAGAATTATTTTTTAGCTTTTTTTTTCTAATAAGTAAGGTTTTATTTATGCTTGATTTTTCTTTACAAAAGCGCAATTTGTAATAAATGTTTAATATCAGTTTGTTCGCTTCTGCATTATTTGTTTAGTTGAGATCAAATGTAGGTTGTCGGCCCTTATGTAGTGCTCTAAATTAAAAGGCACAATGAAGAGTTTCGACAATGTTGGTTGTTGGCGCAGCTTAAAATTTGGCTCAATTTCTTGACTCGCATACTTTTTTTTTACAAACCAATCCTTCAAAAACCATTTAGAACTATAAAATGTCAAGGAGCAGTTAAAATTTTGCCAAACCAAAACTCGTCTAAATGTGCGATAGTTTTTGCAATCATAAAATTGCGCCAAAAATTAACACTTAAACGTTTTCCAAAAGGTTTAGCGCAACATTTATGTTAGCTTCATTTATTTCGTTAACTGATTTCTTCAAATTTGAGATAATTGTGTTAATATTGTTAAACGACTTTTGAAATTTCGCCAAAAATTTTACTTTCATTGACTAGCGTAAAATTAGCGAACTTGAAATCACATCCAAAAAATTGTTGACAAAAAAACTTTAATTTTATTAACTCAAGTTTTAAGGTTTGGAAAAAGAAGATTTTACCTAAATGGCTTTTGCAAATTTTTGGCGAAATTAATTGTCGAAGATACAATACCTAAATCGGTACATATTTTACTTTCAGCAAGCTTTTTAAAAACGTGCCAAAACCAACTATTAGTAAAATTCTTATCATTAAATCTGTCAATTTACAATGTAAATATCACAGCATAGTTATCATACAGCACACGAAGGACTTAGGTGTTTTGCCAGGAATTAATTACTTTACTGAAAATGGCTGCTCATAGATATTTCGTTGGCAGATTGTATTTGAGTTTCGATTAGATACAAAATTTTTGTCAATGCATTACTCTAAACGCTTTAAATATTTTATAATCTTTTAACAGGTAATACATCAACTTCATTTCATTACGAAATCGTTGTATATGGTTTAGGAAAATGGTTAGTTTAGCTAGCTTCTTGACTTAACTTTCGAACCTGGCGGTTACATTTTGAAAAAGTACAGCTTTTACAATCCGGAAAAGAAATTTAAATTAGGCAAGCATTTTCCATGAATGAATATTTAAATTTCGCACAGAAAGTCTGAAATAGATCAAGTAAACTTAAAGCTCAGTCAACTAATCCGGAAACTATCGGAAATTTCAGTTAGTACTTAAAAATAAGTTAATTTCAATATTATAAAGGGATATGATGCATGAAAGAAAGCACAACTTACCTTTTTTAATCCAAATGAAGGTTTTGGTGATAAAATCCAACTGGAATAAGATTCTTCTAGCTAGTTTGAATAGGTTTTGCGTATAATAACAAGCTGGATAAAAATATTTTTGAAAAAAAAAATTGAACCGACTTCGGAACTTCACTCGGCAGGTGCTCTAAAAAGTAAAAAATAATTTTATTCTTTGAACACCATCGACACTACATTTGAACATAAGTTTTGAAGTCGGTGCAAAAACACTATATAGAATCATACGAAACTATAATTTAACTATATATATAAATTGCAATGAATCCAGGTTCTTTAATCGCATCCGCATACACTACATTGACAACCACATATTTATGTAATGGTACAAATATTCAGCTCTTAATTTTCAATGGTTTCTCTGAAAAATGTTGGCAAAATGTAGTTAAACATCATTTCACCTATAGTTTTTGCACCGACTTCAAAACTTATGTTTAAATGTAGTGTCGATGGTGTTCAAAGAATAAAATTATTTTTTACTTTTTAGAGCACCTGCCGAGTGAAGTTCCGAAGTCGGTTCAATTTTTTTTTTCAAAAATATTTTATTTTTTTCTTTTTAGTGTAAATGTAGGTAATGTTTCCATTGCAAAGCTTTACCTAATTTTCTTAAGTAAATGCTTCATAAAATAAACTATGTAAAGAAAAAAAATGAAAGAAAGTATCAACGCGTCTAAAATTTTAAACGATTGACACTAAAAAATAATCCTTGTTATTCTCTGGTATTTGTGAACTAGTTAAATCGAAGGCTAAATATTAACGGCTTTTCAACTAATTCATATTTCAAAACAACACTAGATTCTCGCAGTTCATAAAATTTTACGACGTATTACGTACGTGGCCCGCTGTTTGCTTCAGTTAAGCCTTCATTAAAAATTTTCATTATCATTATAATAACTGTTTCATATCAATCACGTTTTGTAACAATGAATTTCATATTTAATCATTTAGGACAAATCGCTTTAAATTTGAGTAAAAATTTGGAGATTTTCCTCACTTTCTTCAGAATTCCTTTATCAAACCTTATGTAAATTAAGACTAATAAAACCTGAAATATTACGAATCAATTAGTACCTGGTACGACTTTCAGTTCGTTGGAGTTCAGGAGAAAAAAGCAGGACATAGAAAGATACTCGGTTTAAAATTTTCAAAAAGACCATAGAAATGAATTTCATTATGCAATCCCGAGAAGCCTGGCGTTCAAAATGGTCATTATTACGATTACTGTGATCCCAATTTCTTTTTCGAAAGATTTCTGCAGGTTCCCGTTATCGAACCCGGACCACGAGAGGATGGGACCAATCGGAAAGAAAGACCTTTCTAACAAAAAAAGAATTTTTGAAATCGGTCCAGGCATCTTCGAGTAATCTTATAACATACAAAAAAAAAAAAAAAATTTCTCCGACGAATTGTATAACCTCCTCCTTTGTTGAAGTCGGTTAAAAATGAAAGAAACTGGCCCCAATGTGATGACGTAGTCCCTAGCAACCGTTTCAGACAGAAGACTTGGAGTTTCGATGGTAACGATTGAACACGATTGATTTAAGGATTGATTTATCAGCGTTTATTAATAATATCTAACATTAGTGTTGTAATAAACGTGATTGATGAAATGGACGTCATTATCATTAACTGAGCACAGGGCATTAACGCAAGGTCCAACAAGTTCGCAGACCTAAGGACGACATTTTTAGGCGCACCAAAATAGAGTAAATTTCTTTCTTTCTTCCCTTTTTTAGGAAACAGTTACTTTAAAAATGTGCGGATTTTTTTTGTGAGAGGGACACCAGGGCATCATCTTGGCTCAACTGGGTCCTGACTGGAGCATGATTGAACATAGTTTATAGAATAACAATTTGACAGATCATTCGGCAAATTGGGGGACATAACAGTAATTTTTGCATGTCCGATGTCCGAATGTCGAATGTCCTTTTTCATTTGATAATGTGTGCATGCCCGTATTTTGTCATTCGGAATAATTTGGTGTTTCATATTTCTGCCTTTCGGTTCGAGGCTCCTAGCCTAGATATATAAAAAATTCACACCTTCTTGTTGTAACATGGTCGGCTTGACTGACATTTTGTATTGCCTCTCGGCAATTTTGATAAGATGAAAATGCGTCGCTGAATTCATCTTAAAATAACTAATAAAATAGCATAAAATATAAATTAAAAAAATTTACGGGGGGGGGACTAAATTTTTTCGTTATTTACATGCTGGTGCATTCCCCGGTACGTGATTAAACCGGCGCCCATGCCCTAATTATACATGTCTCTTTTTTAATTTTCGCTTAGACTTAACTCTTTTTTTTTTATAAAAATTCTTGAGTACATTTGCTTCTGATCAGAGAAAAAAGTTGGATATATGTTTAAACAAAAAGTTAGGGCCCCTTTCAAACTCAGGCTTCAGCCCATGTATTCTCCCTTTTTGTGCACGGTATGGGGTTAGTCAACGAAAATTATTCATTCTCAACAAAATTTATTCTTATGTAACTATGACATTGCGGGATGTGGTGGAATTTTTTTATTTTTATTTTGGGACCTATGTCAAAGTCAAAGTGGCCCCTGAGTGAGGTAGATCGCCCACTCCCTCCCTTCATCGGTATGCCACTGACGTTGGAATCAAAAATCTACTTATATTAAAAACTGAGTATCTTTCTAACTATCTTTCTTTCTAACTATCTTTCTTTCTATCTTTCTATGTCACGCTTCTTTCTCATGAACGCCAAAGACCTGAAAGTCGAACCAGGTACCGATAGATAGGTAATTTTTCAGGCTTCATTAGTTTCAATTGATATAATTATACGATTTTAATTAGCAAAGATATCAATTAATAAGTAGTTAAGTTTAAAGCGATTAAGCCTAATAAATGATTAAATATGAAATCCATTCTTGCATTGCAAAACGTGGTTGCCATGAAACAGTAATAAAAATGATAATGAGAATTTTGAATGAAGGCTTAACTAAATCAAACACGAAACTCATAAGCGGGCCACTTACGTAGAATTTGTATCGCTAGCTACTGGTAATATTTTGAAACATTTATTTGTTGAAGAGCCATCTACTTATATTAAAAACTGAGTATCTATGTCTGCTTTTTTCCTTTGAGCGAGCTGAACTTACTGAAACTTTCCTCACCATCTTGAAGGCGTGAAGCATCTCAATAATTCGAATGATTTTTTTTATATAGGAAAAAAGTAAAGGCGTGAAGCGCCTGTAAGCGAGCCGCCTTGGCGGGGAGTAGTTTCTTTAAATTTTTTTCTCACTACTTTCAGGGCACGAAGTGCCCGTGCAACGCCGGGCCACGTGCGTGGTATGTCTTGAAATCGAATGAACATTAAATTATATCAAATAATATAACTTCAGAATGAGGTAAAAGTTAGAGAGGGGAGACGTTATGCATCAACATGCCGCAGGAAGCTAATCTAGCTGCCCTGGCAGCTAGTTATAAAATAAATCGTGCTGGAAATAATAAGATGACTTTGTTGCATAACTATTTACTATATAAACAGGGCCGTTGCTAAGCCTCTGAGAGCCCGCGTGCAAAATCGATCAGTTGGGAAAACTCACCTTGGAGTTTTGGGGGAAGCACGAAGAAAGAAAAAAAGGCGGTTTTAAATCAAATTACATGACATTAACTCTTTTTTTTTTTTTTTTTGTTTACAATGAAAACCTAAATATTTTGGTAGGACGTCCCCAAATTGCCAGCTCAGCTGGCACAAGACAACAATCTGATATTCCAAACCTTAAATCGGAAACCCTTACATATATGTAGCTATAATTAATTGAGAAAATTTGAACAAGCTTAATGGAAGCAGGAAAGAAAAAAAAAGCTTTTTCGAATGACGTAGAATGTTAGAGGTGAGGGAAATCTAAAGTATTGATTAGTTTTCAAATGTAATATAAAGAATGGAATGGCCGCAATAAGATTTGCGAAAGAGATTGAAATTCTGAGATTTGGTACACTGGGCCAAAAGCATACCTAGACTTAAGCGCGCCTCCCAGACTTAAGTGCATTCCCCTCCCTCAAGAAGAAGTCAAGGAGTAAGAATTGGCTTAGGAGAAAATATGTTTAGCTATGAAAAATAGTTTTTCTGGATTTTCGCTACTGCCCTGGGCTAATGCCCCATGTGTCCACGACTTAATCTCGCTGTGGAAGCAAATGTGACAAATTTTCACGAATCTTTTTTTTTTTGCCTGGATGTCCCGGAGGGAGGGGGGGGGGGCGGGCAAGGTCATCAAACAAAACACTCTACTACGAAGAGCAAGTTTTGACATTGCTACTGAAACTGACTGTCCGGTAAGCCCCTTTAACCTTGATGAGGGGTCGTCATTTCCATTTATTTTTTTTATCTGGTCTTGATATACTGCTTCCAAGAACATCATGACTGTTTGTGTCTTGAAATTGAGTGAACAGTAGAGAAAGTCTAGTCTTCACGTAAGCAGATGAACCCCCCTTGGGCTCTCGCCTGTATTTTCTTCGGGTTTGCCTGCACCTGAGAGCAAGATAAAGCTATAAAAGAGCTCTCTGTCTTGCTATTATTAAATAGTCTCTCACTAAACAGGCTCCTATGGGGGGGGGGGGGGGGCATCGTTTTGAACTTTTTTTTTTTTAAAGATTTAGCATGCCGAGGAGGTTGAATTTGGTGCCTTCTTAACCGTGGAGCATTGTCGTGCACGCCTGCTTACGGCGGGCCTGTATCACGGGACGCGGGAGCGTCCCGCCCCGCCAAGAAAACCAAATACAAGCCGCCAAGAAATTTCCGTCGTCAATAAAAATGTAAAAGAGCGACTAGGACTGTTTACGCGAGTAACCAAACTGGGGTTTTCACCCCTCTGTATCTCAGCCCCATAAAGATCCTTAGAGTTCATTTTTGGTATACTCAATCTCCAGCGGCCCCTGACGGCACATACTAAAGCAAAACATCCAGGACCCTCAGGGGGAGGGGTGATATATGTTATAAAATCGCTATTTTTCGCACTTTTTAAAAATTGTTTGACAGGGGTCCAGACTAAACGGTAACTCGGATTGAGCTCTGCTTTTGCACCCACATTTATTTTGTCCCAAAGCTCGGCATAGGGGGTTTTTCGACCCCCCACCCCCTCCCCTCTCGTTTTTATTTTCCGTATCTTTTCTCCCCGGGGGTCTTTAGTGTTGATTTTTGGTATGAATATTCTCGATGAGACATTGAGGACATTTTCCCAAAATTTACCCCCCGGGGTCATCGCACCCCGGAGTTATTAATGCTTAAAATTGGTCCGATTTCTATCTACTAGCTCTGTTCAACATCTGAGCATTTATGTTTTCATTGTTGGGCCACGAGGAAAGAAAACTCAATGATTTATAATTTCATCTGTTGCCAGTTTCTATTTGTTAACAAATAAAATATTTGTAATTGATTTTATTGCATAAGGCTTTTAAAAGGGATCTTCAATTTAGTTCATTTTAATATGAGATCGGCAGTAAGGGTTGGGTTTTTTTTTTTTAACTTTTAATTTAATCGTAGTATTGTTAGCAACTAGCTTTGTTTTGCGTCGGTTCGGGTGGTACATTGTGATTGATTTCAAATTTATCCTAGACTGAAGAAGATCCTTGAACTTTTGCACCAAATGCATGCTGCCAAGAAAACCACTGATGTCGGACCGCCAAGAAAAATGTTGAAGGGAAAAAAAACATGCAAAGTAAATTTTGAAGAGAAAAAAAAAAAAAAAAAACAGGCAAAGAAATAATATTAATGCAAAAATATGTGATATCTCCCCAAAAACAACAGTGTTGTAAAAAAATCCCCCGCCAAGAAAACCTTAAATACTCAGCCTTAAAAAGTTATGATATCGAGTTTTCCTGCCAAGTTTGTGCCAAACTACAACTAACCTGTATGTATAGTTCCTTTAAATTGTTTTCAGTCCTGCCAGGCGGGAAGTTTTTACTCATTAAGCAACCACCTCACAAGACAAAGCTTCCTGCCTGGCAAAACTGAAAACAATTTAAAAGAACTATACATACAGGTTAGTTGTAGTTTGGCACAAACTTGGCAGGAAAACTCGATATCATAACTTTTTAAGGCTGAGTATTTAAGGTTTTCTTGGCGGGGGATTTTTTTACAACACTGTTGTTTTTGGGGAGATATAAGATACTGAACGGTCTTGCAGGACACCAATGGGAATCAAACGAACCCAAGCAGCTACAATCTGTATCTGGACAGCGGCTCTTGTGGTGGTAAATTAAGTGGGCAATGGGCACCACCGGACCAGATTTGTATATGAATCCACGGTGTCTAGAGTCGTAAGTGGTTAGAGTATGTTGTTTGGACGAGAGGCCCCCTAACTTCGGTTAGTCCCCTGAGAAGCCTGCGGGTAGAGCAGGGCGGGGGGCCTCGTTGTGTACCTCAAGCAGCTAGTCAGAAGAAATGCTTTTCAAAGGTACGTAACGGAAAATTCGAAGGCGCGCCTCAAGGGCCCAGGCCTTGAGGCAAGCCGCTATGTGTGTATGGCGAATTCCCACAAATATTTCATTTCATTTGCCTCAAGGCCGATCGTATTGTGTGGATGATAGGAGGTTGGCCTCATGTAGCCTCATGGAAGTGTTGTTTCATTGAGACTTGTGATTCGCGCCTCAAGGTACGCCTTCGGATTTTCCCGTGCTCAGAGGCCCCATAAAACTCGACTCGTGGTGCGTCGTGCTTCATAGCACTGAAATTTCTTCGGCTGGTTTCAAAGTTGTAATTTATTACTTTCTTTCAAAGGTGATCGTCGTTAAATTTCAGAAGGTCTAGTGAAATTTACTGAGCCTCCTCGATTTTTATCCTAGCCTTTTGACTACTTGAGAAAATATAAATCAAAACAAACTGGGCTGCGGTAACTGTACCTGAAGTTTTCATTTCTGTGATGAGATAATTTAACTCTTCTGACTCTGATTGTAAAGCATGGCGGCATTGCAGGTGAGTATATCCACATGGTCAAAATAAAGTAAATTGTTTAGAATTTGCTGTGTATTGATTTCCGAACGGAATCTTACTGTTCAATTCACTTTTTTCTTCTAGTCTCTGAAAGATATTCCCTTTGCTGTGCAATCAGGTAAACTTGGTGTGCGAAGAAAAGTATTTGAACAGCTTGAAGAACTAGCCGAGAAAAGTAAATTTTTAGTTTTCTAAACGCCTTTCATGTTGACGAATCTATTCTGATGTGGTATTTGTTTACGGTGCTTAATGCGCTTACAATATTTTATGTTTATGACGTATGAGACGTTTCTAACATTAAATTCCTCCTTCCCCTTTTTTTGATCAGTCTTGCTGGATTACATCACTTGCGGCAATATATGTTTGTCTTTGTTCCATTGTTTGAGAAGAAAATTGTTTTTATTACTTCCCCTGCTATTTTTTGCGAAATAATACTTCTTAAACTTGTACTAAACTGCTAACCTTAGTTGACACTTTAAAGTATGATCTGTATAATGTCAAATATTTCGCTTTAAGGTGGCAACTTTTCTAATTTAAATTATGATTCCATACTTTGAATGAGAGAAAGAAGGAATATGATCAAGCTATTTAATTTATTAAAAGGGGGGGGGGTTGTGCTCTAAATTTCTGTTCAGATGTCAAAACCAGGGGTCATTGTTTTAAGCTTCTCAAAACTTCAATAGGTTATAGGCATTTGGAGTAGTTTACCAGAAGCAGCTGTTTCTTGCAATTGGTTGAATAATTTTAAGAGGCTCTTGATCTTCATTAGGGATTGTTAAATTAAATAGGACCAGCTTAGCTGAGCCTATGGCTGTTCTTTACCCTTTTTTTTTTAGTATTATTTAAAATTATTTCTGCAAAATGCTGGGTCGCAAGCTTTATGGATCAAACAAATTGACTAATATATTAGTTTGATCGCTTTAATCCTTGCCTCATAATTTTTTTTCACTCTATGCTAATATTGAACTTTTATTAATTGCATCGCTTGTCATTTACAAGTACATTGTATTTTTGAACACTTCAGTAGAGGAAATTCTGCTGACAAGTTAGAATTAAGCAATAAGTTACCGTCCCTAAGCCCGGGTAAAGGTAGAAATGCATGCAAAACACCGTCACCTTGATTATATCATCCAGAGATTGCAGTTTTGTCCTCATTAGGATTCATCAGTCTGGATTTGATAATAATCAGCTGGGGGCAGAAATCATCTTATAGAAGCTAAGAGTGCCAAACAAGCTTGTAGCTGAAGTAAAATTAGCACATTACGCTAAAAGTTAGAATTATTTAAAGTTTATGTTGGGCCAGGGCTGTCCCCACCGGTTGCACTATAAGGATGGATACAAGGGAGGGGCAATGGAGGTGATCACCCCTCCCTTGCCGGCAGGGTTGGCTTTTTCCCGTCCAAAACTTGTTTTTCCCACCCCACCGGGAAAAACTGGTAAATACCGAGAAAAACTGGTAAATACCGGGAAAAACTGGTAAATACTAGGAAATGACAACATATGGATGCATTGTAAAAAGTTTCGTTTCGGATAATGAAAAAAAAATGCTTACAATGGGGCAGAATCTTGAAATGGAAGATATTCTACCAGTTACATATGGATGTGCATCACATTATTTAAAAATTCTTCGCAAAAATATAACTACTGATTCAATTTTGGCTAATGTTGTCAAAATTCAGAAATTTTTTAGAAATCACCATATCCCTTTGAGTTTATTGAAAGAGTATTCTGATTCGGTTAAACCACAAATTCCAGGAGAAACAAGGTGGAACTCACAAATAACGTGTTTAAACACTTTTATTACTAACAGGCCTTTTTATCTTCAAATTGTGGATAATCATGAAGATAAAATTGATAACGACATTAACTCTTTAGTAAATAATCTTTATCTGTATAAAGAAGCAAAAAATATGTACAACCAAATGGAACCAGTTGCAAAAGCCCTTATGAAGTTACAACACAATAATGTCAATATTGCTGATGCTTGTGAAATTTATCTGGAGCTTCTTCAAAGTAAAGAACTCATTCCACATTTCAGCAAAATGAAATCAAGCTTTGATAAAGCAATGACCCCTGTCCATTTTTTGGCACACCTGATGAATTCGAAATATAAAGGTGAAAAGTTATCACAAGATCAGGAGGAATCTGCTCGTGAATATTTGTAAGCTTTAAATCCAAAGCACTTACAATACACAATACAATTCAAGCCAAAAGAATCCCCTTTTCCTAAGTCATTTTTCAATGAAGAGATTACAAACACTATTTCACCTGCACTTTGGTGAAGGAATTTAAGTAGAAGCGGAACAGATGCAGAATTTCTCCAATTAATGGAACATCTTCAGGGATGTCCTGCATCATCAGTATCTTTGGAGCATATTTTCTCTAATTTTTCTTCCATCCAAAACAAGATTAGAAATAGACTGGGTTTACAAAAAGCTTGTAAATTGGTATTTTGTTACATGATGCTAAAATCCAATGTGGAAGGGGGAGACGAAGAATACGAATACGATTGGTAAATGTTTGGGACTCTGTGTGGTGTGTAAATATTCAAATAAATGTACTGCATTGCTCGATTTTGTAGATCTTCCTTTAAAAAAAAAAAATCTTTCAAGCTATTTACTTAGAACTCAATTTTGACATTTTTAAAGATTGTTTTGAATTTACGTTTTAAATAATCAGTTTTTCCCATGTGGGAAAAACATAGTATTTCCCAGGACGGTAAATACCGGTTTTTACCGTGGTATTTACCGGGGGTGGGGAAAACTTTGCCAACCCTGCTTGCCGGACCCATCACTTGTAAGTTTTCAATACTGAAGTTCAAAAAAGGTATTTTTAGATTTTCTTCAGTGGCAGGGAGATTTAGTGCTCTCCTCATTACGTTTCACAATTGAAGTTCAAAACATACAAGGGCAACATTTGCAAATGAAGATTTGTAGTAAAAGATAATAAAATCAATCGCCCCTCCCTTGAAACATTGCTAGATCTGCCAAGCGTTAACTAAAACAGAAGAACATGGAAAATGAAATGAAGCTTTAAAAAAATGCATTTAATTAAGAAATCTCTTGGTTGCTTACCAATATATTATTGCCTTTCACATTTAAACATGTTTTTCTTTTTAAAAGAAAATAATTGTGTAATTATGCATTTTATAAAAATATCTAGTAAAATTCTATGCAAATCAAGTGCATCATAAAAAATGCATACCCCTGTGGCAGAAAGTTACCGATATGGCGACATTGTCACAGAATCTGGGAGACATTGTGCAAAGATTTTTGTGGTTGGGGGGAAAAAAAAGACTTAAGAAAAAAAATAGTAATAAAACATCTAGCAGTAAAATCATTCCGCAGATCAGTCTTTAAGGATGACTGTATTGAAGAATCAAGGATAGAGGAGAAATATATCCATAAGAGGATGAAAAATCAGTTAAAATTTTCAGTTGAACTGGAAAAAAATCAAAGAACATAAACTTTGCTCGAACTGAGAGTTAGTTTTAAAAAGTATGAAGCTATAGTATTAATGTTAGCAGTTTTTATAAACATAAATTACTTGTGTTACAGTAAGATGGTTGCATATACATTTGTTATTGAAAAATATTCTAGTATTGCAGAAAGAAATCGGTTTCAGAAAATTTGTCGCAGAAGGTAGACAAAAATTCTGCCACAGGGGTGTATACTAAATATTTCACATTTAAAGTTTTATTTCATGATTAGTTTATGCTAGAGTTCAAACATGTGCATGTCATTGTTTCATATGGTATGTTAGTTTCTGCATAAGCATATATAATATTCCTGGGGTGCAGAATTTCAATAGCTTGCATGGGTATTTCACTATGTTTTAAAGAATTCATAAGATTTCTTTTCTTTTTTTATAATCAGTTCAGCCATCAGGAAGTAGGTATAAGAACAAGTGAGATCATGTCAATAAATATTCAAATGTTGAAAGAAATACTTAATTTTTCCTTAGCATTTCTCAAGCAAAATTTTTTTCTTATGTAGATGCTGATCCACATACACTCAAATCTATTTGTAAACTCTTGCAAATGACTTTGGCTCGATATGGGGACAGGAAATCTACAAACATTGTTGATAATTATGTGAAAACATTGGTAACAAGACAACCTGCTAGTGTTCCTTTTTTGATAAAATTAATAGCTGATGTTGCTGAAAGTTACAAGAATCTGCAGCCAACGTATGTATATTTTGCATTTTCTTTAAATACTAATTAATTTATCTTCATACACACAACTTAGCTGGGTATCAATGATTTAAATCAGTAATTTTAATCATTATTAATTAAAATAATTTTTTTGAGTAATTGAATTAAATCATTTTTTCCTCTTAAGAACCCTTAGAAAATATCTTAGTATTTCTGCATTTCAGTAGTAGTTTTGCCTTTTTTTTTGTAGTTAGCGCAACCTTTCTTTACTTTTTATTTCATCTCTAGGGTTCATCTTCCCTTCACTGTGGTTATTTAAGTTCTCTCTCCTCAATCAATCTGAAAATTCAAATTTTTACTCATTGGCTAATACTTTTATATTAAATGACTGAATTTTTTTTTCGAAATTGAAGCTCTAAAAATGTAACTTAGGGCAATCTTCAATTATATTAAATAGAATGAAGTTCATTGGTTTCCCCTGGAAATTTTGTAAAATTAAAATCTTAAAATTGAAATTTTATACATTTTAATGAAGTTACGAGAAACTCGGGAGTTTACACCTTGCACCCAGAAAAATTTCCATCCTGAAGTGTAAAAAGTGCAAATATAGGCAATCTCCCTCCCCCTTTAAAATTTTTGTTTGTGTCACGGAGCATGATATCGTTGTTTTGAAATCATCTGAAGTACTGCTGCGGATTTATTCTCCTATAAAAATGTCAAATGAATTTAATTCTGAGTCATTACTGACTTTGTTCCGCATTATTATTTATTTATTTTTCAGTTTTCTGTTTGGTATGAATTTGTTCTTTTAAAAAAATTTTCAGCACTTACATGATGTTCTCGGGCACTTATTACTTTCCTAATCCAAAGCCTTATGTCGTCAAGTTAGCTCAACCTTAATAGCAGCCAGCCTATAGCTTTCCTTTTAGGGGAAGAAACCAAATAGTAAAGAACATACTATGTATTGGACAAACTGAGGTTTGGGCTTCACAAAATTAAAATATTGATTTTTCTCTTGCCCGAACTCTTTTTCGGCGTTCTGAAATTGACTCACTAACATTGCCCAAACTGAATTTGGACGTTACAGGCAACTGGTTCATAACAGATGAAAATGTTTAAATGTCTCAGTGCCACAGCTAGAAAGAGTAAACTCAGGGCCTTTGCCTTGGGGGACAACTTCTTTGGGATGGAAGTTCACCCTATTTCTGTGAGGTCTTTTAGTTAAAACTAGATATAAAACTTGATAGAAGAGGGGTAAAGGTGGCAGTTTCCAGTTTTTGCCTTGGCTCAAACAAATTGTAGCTTTGGCCTTGAACGTTTTAATGCTGAATTTAAAAAAAAAAAAAAAACATTCAATGTAAATCAAAACTTTAAAAACTTGGTCTGGGTAAAGTCGGATAATTTTGTTTTACAGTTCCTGTAGTCACCCGTTTCAGGCAAGGTCAAATTTGTTCATTGTAATGAGTTTTTGTGTTATAATAGATTAATAGAATTCAGGCAATAGAATGACAATTAAAGCGCTGCTGAGCATATATTTGTTGAAAGGAATATTCTGTCTTATTGGTATTTGCTGTAATGGTATTTTACTGTATTATATTTATATGTGTTTTCTTAATTATATTTGTTTTTTAGAAAAGCAATTGCTCATATCTGCTATGCTGCATTTAGTTGGTCCTGTCATGTTGCTAATGAAACCTTCACTTCCTCTGAAAATCACCTTGAAGATCCAAAAATCTTGGTAACTATCTTGAAATTTTGATTTAAAGTCATGTTTAAAGTTCAATTTTTACCTTAAAAAAAGTCAAAATAAGGTTGAAAATAATTGGTGTTATATCTATTTTGAATCCATTTGTCAATGCTAATAAAAAGTTCAAACTTTTTTCCAGTTTTTTGTAACTACAAATAAAGCAGTAGTTACTTTTTGCAATCTACATGAAATTCTTTAGCTTGTTACAAAACTACTGTTGTCTATTAGGGTTAAAAGTCAGGGTGAGACACCTGACAAAATTGATGAGATCTATTTGAAAATAATCTAGGCATGAAATTCTTGCCCATGAAAGAATCAAATCTTTCTTAAAAACAAATCACTTGTTTATAATTCAAATAAAGCTGTGATAAACGTGCAGCATATTGAGCCTATTTCATTTTTAAATTAGTTAATAATACAGAGCAGGCTGCAGGCTGTAGTTGGTAAACAGTATTGCGGATATTTCTTCCTTTCCTCTTTAAAAAATAAATTCCGGCCCTTGAAATCCTATGAATGTTGAGGGGGAAAAAATGCAGTAGCTGCAGCATAATGAATCAGAATTCCTGCAGACCCTGCAGGCTTGAAAATTTTAAATCATTTTGGGACTTTTTAAAAGTTTTTCCTCTTCATTTCAATATTTTTTTTCCATGGTTAAAAATTTTCAATGACATTTAAAATCTCTCGGGGGAGGGGGGGGATTTTGCTTAAAGGTGTAACTAACAACTCTAGTTTTGTAGTAGTGCAGCTATATTTTGCTGTCAAATTTTTATAAAGGTATTGAATAGTTTTGCAACTATAAGAAAGTGATAATGTTTTTATACAGACTTATCTATCTGCATTAGTTTGGTAAATTTGACTCATAATTTTGTTATGGATAAAGCTGTAAGAGACAATTAATTTTGTGTGAATAGGAATCCTATTAAAAAGTTGGTATGCAAAATTTAGCACCAGTTTTCTTATATTTAATGATTCAATTTGCTGGCATTATATGTTATAATATTTGTGTTCTTATTTCAAAAAAGCTAATTATGGAGTAACATTATTTTTTGTTTCAGTTTCAAAGTCAAGCCTTCTTACTGTTTGTCATCACAGGTGCCCAAAGCAAATTTCTTAGCCAGAAGACTTATAGGATTGCTGTAAATTTGTGGAAAAAGGTAATTTAAGAAAAAATAATTGCAGCTTGCTAAAATTCATGTTGGGATAGTCGGACTCTGGCTGAATATTGTGATCCCTTCCGTGAAATTAGTCCATTCAAAATGCTATCAAACTTTACTGTGGCATTTAAATAGATGTTTTGATGATGTAAAAATGTGGATTTGAAACAAGACAAGGAGTAGAACCCTGATTTTACATTGTCAGTTGAACCAGTGACAAAGGAAGTACCAAACAGGAAAATGTAAAATTGAGGAAGGTTGATCTAATAAAAGAAAAAAATCTCTGTTGATATTCTCATGTATGATTTATTATACTTTGTATAGTCAGTACATCCATGGTTACGAATTGCATTCTCTACTCGGGAATTATTATTTAAAGCAGCTGAGTGTTTAGTAACTAAGGAGAAATTTCCCAAAAATAAGAAAATTTCTGGGAAATTTATTATTTAAGGTTTTTTGAAAAGAATTTAAATGTTGTAAATTCTTTTTATCCTGATTGTACCTGAGAATTCAGTCAATAGAATATTTTTTTGTTATTATATTAAGACATTAATTTCAGTTCTGTAAACTATTAGCAAAAAAATTGAATTTATCTTTTTTCAAAGATAGAGGTATCACATGCAGATCTAATCTTATTATCAATGTCCAGAAAGTTTACAGAAAAGTTTTTTGAACTAGTTGTTTTGAAACTGTTTGTGAAAGTGAGTTTGCTAAGTGTGGATAATTTTTTTAATTTGATACGAAGTAGATCCTTACTGAAGATATACAACAGAATGGTACAGAGGAAAAGTATTCACTTCAACAGAATAGGTTTTCAAGTGATAAGAAGTTGAAGGTTTTACAATGAGAGCTTAATTTAGCTCTGGTTTTGAACATGTCTTAGTCTTTTTATAAATGGAATCAATTAGGGAATTGTCATAATCCAAAGCTGCAGTGTTAAGAAAGTTCAACACCTGAAAATTTAAAGGAAAAACATATTTTCAAAGTACAGAACATTAAAGTCTTAAAAGAGGTTTTTAGTTTGAAGGATCGAAGGAACATTTATGATGAGGTAAAGTAACAGCAAAAATGTTACATAAAACTAAAGTCATTAATTCATCATTGTTGAGTTATTTCAACATTTAAAAATAAAAAGAAAATGTGTCAATATAAATTGCAATTATAAATAGGTTTCTTCATGTACAACACATGAAAATGAATTCCAAGGGACCTTTAAATCAGTTTGTCTTATCCCAGTGGTGCCCAACTTACGGTCAGGGGGCCAAAACCGGCCTTTAAAGCTGATCTATGGTCCCATTTTTTTGTTCAATGTTACAAGAAGAGAAGTGAGCATGTGACAAACTTGAAGCCAAATATACTGAAATTGGTTTTCTGACAAACATGTATTTAATAAAATAAGCATCAAGTAATGGTTTGTGATTTGCTTTCCTGTTCCATATCTTTAAAGTAATTTTACATATGTTTTGGCCTAGGAGAATGATTTTAATATGAGGTGCAGCTCTTAAGGTGAAAAGGGTTATGTACCTCTGTCTTATTATAACAACAAGCAATAGGATAGGGATTGTGGATGTAGGTTGTCTTAAGGGTGCCAAAAATAACGAGGTTTACTGTATTAAATTAATTTATAACATTTCATCAATAAAAGAAAAGTTTCTGCTGTTTTAATTTTCTTTTTAAGATCAAATTATTTGTTTTAAACTAGGTAAAACTTTTAAATTAATTTAAACAAAATAATAAAAGAAAATGAAAAAAAAAAAAAAAGATTTTGTTTTGAAAATGTACTATTTTGCTTTTTTATTCAATTATTTATCTTTCGTCTTCTAGCTTGTTTTGATATATTTTTGTTTTAGAATTCTAGAATTGTTGATGAGTATGTGGCGTATTTGAAAACAGCTCCTGAACATTTATCATCTCTGGTGCTCATTGGCTTTTTCATTAAGTATCTAGCAGACAGAAAGATGAAGGATATTTTAAGTGAAACAAAGGTAAAATGTTTTTATAGGTTTTTAAAAATGCAAATAACCTTTGAGATTTATATGCATGATGTTTTTATTTTTCTTTCAATTTAGGAACATGCCATACATCTGCTTTGTAAAGTTGTTATTGGTAGTAAAACCAAACCTCCAGCTTATATACTTGTAAGTTTTTCTTTGCAAATAAGTTTTTTTGTTGTATATTATTTCAATAATTTTCGTCATAATTTTTTTTTTGCTTGACCCCAATATAGTAGTTTTTATTTTTTATCTAGGAGTCTTGCAGCGGATATCTCAGGCAAATTACTCATGATGAATTTAAAAGCATTATCTTGCCGTCTATTCAAAAGGCTCTACTCAGGAACCCTGAAGTCATATTTGAAAGTAAAGTGTTAGTTATTACATAAAAATGTACATCTAATAGAAGTATTTATAGCTGATTAATTTAAAAAAAATTTACTTTTCAGCTGTGTCTAGTATTATATCTAATGTATCATTGGATCTCAGCCAGTATGCCTTGGAAATTGGTCGAAGCATTGGAGGTAATCTTAGGCTCAGATGCCTTTTTAATCTTTACGTGTTTATTTAGACAAAGCTGTTTCATGGTTATTACCTTCAAAAGTTGTTTTGCTATTCATTTTAATGACTATTGTATAATCAGTGATCATATTTTTAAATTGACATGTTATTTTATGCTTTTTGTAATTTTTTGAATGAAATTGTGTGCTCCTTTGAATAAAATTTTGTGCAATAGTTTCAAGTTAATTTATTACTGTTAAACTTGACTAAAATAAGATTGTTATATTTTTGTTCCTCTTTTCTTATGATTTTTTAAATGTTTTGTGTATCAATAGCTCATTTGCATTCAAAGGAAGATCAGTGTAGAGAAGATGCAGTTGCTTGCTCAAAATGTCTTGCAAAACAATGCAGTAGTTCACAATCTGTGAAAGATCTTTTGGAACACTTTTTTGGCATCTTAAATGGTATTTTTATTTTTGTATTTCTATATTCATTTTCTTGTATTGTAAATATTTTAAATTGAACATTTAAAATTAAAGACTGCTGTTTGATATTTTATTGTTTTTACATTTACTTGTTACTCTTAGGGGGGAAAAAAAGGGTTTGCTCATTGCTTTTTGCGACATTTACAAATAGCAATATTTAGCATATTTTAATACAGCAAAATCTCATTAATTCAGACTAATATGGGGTGCAGGTTTCCGTATTTGATGAAACTACAGATTAAACAAAGTAATCTGTAGTAACCTTGGCATATCAAATACCATATGATATGCCAAGGTACATAAATTACTGTATAGAGCAAAAATTGTATTTTTAATTCAAGAGAATGAAATATAAAATCTGTATAAGAGATAAGTATAAAAAAGCATTGCAAAAATACAAAAACGGCTTACAGAAATGCATTACTGCCTTTTATTTATACAGTATTACTAAGTGAAACCCATTTGTGTGATTTTTTTAGTGATAAATGACGATTCCAAGAAGTTTCCATAACCTTTTTTAAGATTTAAAGGGAAAAGGATTATTTATATATAACACGTAAATTATTTTTATCAGTTAAAAATAAATTTATTCTTTAAACTACATCAATATTAATTTCAAACATGATTTTTGAAATTGGTTCAAAAATATGGCAAATTATGTATCATCATAAACCTGAAGAAGCCTAGTGGATCAATGATAGCGTTCCATCTTTCTGCTTATAGACATGGATTTGATTCCAGGGTTGGAAACCGTCAATTCAGCCTTTCATGCCTTCAACGGGTTGATAAAATATATACCAAGCACATGCTTAAGTACTAAACACGGGTTCCGCGCTAAGCTGCTCCTTAACCGGAACATGAGCCTTTCAAACCCAGGGTCCTCGATGAAAACTGAGATGGGCACAGTTGGCCTGATGTCCCCAGAGTTTGCAGATTTATTTATTTTTTCCTTTTTAAACTTCTGAATTCTGCTCTGTAGTTAATTTTTTCTTTAATTCTTTATCCTAAGGTGTTTATTATGTGTTTTGCTATAAATGTATAAATTTGCTTATTTATTCACTTTGATAAACAACTGAAAAAAATTAATAGCCTGTCATTTGCATTTTATGTAAAAATAGATATTTCATTATGAATTTATAATTCATTTAAAATTGATGCAAAATCTAATGGTATAAATGTTTTTTATTTTTCTTCTATTAATACTTTCAATTGATTTGATATTTGTTTCAAGGTTCTGAAGGAAAGCTGACTGTTGTTACTCAAAAACTTGGTGTTTTAAGTGGAATTGGAAATTTAAGCTATAACATAGTTACTGGTTCAACATCAGTACAAGCAATGTGCGAGTTTGCAGCGGACAAATTTATCACAGTTTTAAAACATGAAGGTATTTGTCTTTCTAAAATTATTATTATTATTTTTTTGATTTGTATATATTACTTCAATGATTCCTAAACTGTGCATCACAGCTGCACAGAAAACTGTTAAGTCTTCACAGGAGCTTCGTGATTTTTTTTACAATAACTTGAAAAATAATTAGAGGCTTATCTATTATGAACTTTTTAAAATATTTCGCAGCTCTCTTGCTGTGTAAATAAGGGCTATGCAATGGATGCAAATTATATACTAGTATGGGTGTCATCTATGCTTGCAGCACCACTGATAAAAATTAGCATTTTGCTGTTTCATTAGATTTCTTAATTGTTTTGATTGCAATATTTTAAACATTTTTGTTATTTATTTCTTTGAACATTTTATGTAAGTGACAAAAATAAATATGTTTGTAATTTAAAATAAGTTGCTAATGAATGAAGAAAAAACAAAATGTTTTGTACTATTTTAAAACCAAGTAATACTTTAAAATTTTATGAGTATTTTCCTACTACAAGCATTTAAATAAGTCATGAACACTCAATAAACTCATTTAGATGATAAAAACATAGCCTGTTAAAGAATCATTTTTTATTTAAACTCAATAAAGCTTGTTACTTTTCAATCCTTTATGGTATGAAATGTGAGAAAAGGTGGTAATTTACAAAGCCTCATTTTTTTATGTAATTAATGCAACTTCTTTTACTTTTACTCTTTAGTTCATGAGGGCACTATAACTCATGCCCTTTCAATGCTATCTCTGTGGTGTGCGAAGCTCAGTCAAAATGTACCAAACAATCTTCTTTCTTTGTTCAGGGTAAGCTTTATTTATTATACTTAGCAATTGCACATGACTGCTTTTATGTTACTTGTGTACAATTTTAAGACATCCAGTGTTGCAAATCACAAGTTGCTCAACTTTTTTAAGGGTTTCTGAGAAACTCTTCTTTAACACAAAAAAATTATTTAAATAAAGCTTAAGAGAAACAAAATTTTAGAAGCTCTTTTATTATGTATAGTTCCATTTAATTTTTTGGCCACATTTTCAATGCTACTATTAAGTCAATTGTAAGTCCATAGATTGTAAGTCAATTATTTCCACAACAATTATAAATAATAAAATATAAAAAAAAAAGAATTAAGGTCAATGGGGTAGGGGATTTATATGAGGGGGTATCTATCATCTTTCCATTATATACTACTACTGTCCAACCGCAAAAGGCGCGCCTGGCAGTCATGAACTCTTCCATTTGAAAAAGAGGTGATAGGTTAGGAGACGCACTTGCGGTGCTTTCGCTTCTTACTGCCTGTTGAATGTTACGTCGCATTTCTCCCCTATTTTGAGGAAATCCAAAGAGACCTTAGGCATGCGCAACAGCGAGGAAGGTTTCACGATAAAAGATTAGACAATATATATCCACTTATTTAGTTAATTTTTTTACTCTTTATTTATTTTTTATTCAAAATTTTCGTTCAATTGTTACTTTCTTTGGTGGGGCATGTACTAAATTTAAAGCAAAAGCTTTGGTAATTTTTTCAAATTTTGTATTTTTATATCTACTACTTACAAATTAGCTTTAATGTCTAAAGAGTAAATAAATACATAAAAAAACAAATCCTATTTCATTTTAAATCATTGTTCATGGTATTTCAAAATATAATATCATAATCCTAAAATCTCTCTGGCGAGCATGGACGTCATTTCGAAATTTTCCAGGGGGGGGGGGGGGGCAAAGGGTACATACACAATGTAAAATTCACCAAAAAGTGGCAAAAACCACGCCCACTTATATGCTAATACATTGATTTCCCAAAGTCGGGGGAGGGGGGAATTGACCCCCCCCTGCCCCCCTATATGACGAGCCTGCTGGCGAGCCATGTGTTGAAACCTACTATTTTCTTTCCGTCCAAGGTTGGCACGTATGTAATGATGACTAACATCTTTTGCATAACATGAAAGGATATGCCCATGCTGATATTTTTCCATTTAGCAAATTAAAAATCTCCCTCCTTTTGAAAAATTTACTTTTTTACAACTGTTAGTTTATGAAGCTAAACAGTCAAATTGTGTATTAGTTGTCTCAAACATGAATATATACAGTACAAACTTCACACATACTTTTGGTATGCATTTACATTTAATTCAGACTGATATGCAGTACCATAATTATTGTGTGCACCTAGAACTGTGGTTTATCCAGGCTTTAGTTATAATATGATTCCACAGTACATATTAAATAATGGCTCATTGATTCCTTTGATTTCTGGAAAACAAACTTTTTATCTTTGCAGGATGGTCTGACCCAAAAAAGTTCAACTTTTGCCATTAGAAATAGTTACATTTTGTGTATGAATGCAGCATTTCATGGTAAGTTAACTTTTAATAAATGGAAATCTAATCTAATCTATGTATCTAAATATCTAATTTTCAAAATTATCTATCTATCTATATATATGCAGTCAATTCGCGATAACTCGAAGTCCGATAACTCGAATATTACTATAACTGATAGGACAGTCATAGTTGCGTCATTTTTGACTTACTACCTTCTGCTCAGAGGCAGGCAAAAAAAGAAAAAAATCTTGTTATTATTAAAATTACAAACTAAAAAGTTTTAAATGTGAAATTTCAATTTTTTTATGAATTAAATGTCAAAAATTTAAACGCTAAATCTGTTTTAATTTTATTTTTGCTTTAATTGTGTTGGTAGTTTTTAATATTATGTTCATCGTTAACCTTTAAACTTTCACATGCAAAGTTTAAAACTCTCAACTATAAATAATTTAACTGTGGTTAATTCCTTTCATTTGCTGTTTTTTTTTAAAATTCTTTTGATGCCTTAGTTTTGAAAATTGTACTTTCTTTTTATCTATTATGGGATTCAGCTTTTTCTCATTTTTTGGTGTTTACTATGCTCTGTTAAAAGACAAACAAATAAAATCTTTTATTTATTAAAATTATGAAATTGAAAATTTTAAAAGAAGGACAATAAATAACATTAAAATGCATCCTGGGAGAATGCAAATGGTTATGGCAACGACCAGGCAGACTTGTTGGCCAAGAGGGGCATTCAAATAACCAAACAGCTAAATTTTCGTAACTTTTACTGCTCCATTATATTAAATATAAAAAATGTAATGAGGGCAAATTCTCACTTTTTGTACTTCTTTAGGAAGTTGAGGTGTTTGACTTGGATTAAGATATATTTCAGATTAGCTCTGCAAAAAAGCCAAAGCAGAACAGGGGAGCATTTAACTGCTCTGCTGTCAGCCAAACTTCTTCAATTAAGTAATTCAACTGGATTAGAGAGAGAGAGAGAGAGAGCGTTTTCCCAGGCATAGGACACTGCGTGAGGACAATTTCCACTTTCTAAACTTTGGAAGGATAAGTCAAGGGAAGGCTTTGTATGGTAATCCCACTTCAAACTCTATTTTTCTTTTCTTTTGTACAAAGTTATTATAGAGTCCCTGCAAAGAAATTATCTTTAAATAATGGCTCAAAAAAAAAGTGCATTTTGGCATTTTCTCTTGTCTTTAGTTGACCAGGGTCATGCTGATTAAATTGTTCTCTCACTTAAGAAGAAAATGGTAAAGGTAAAAACAACGGTAAAAATTCTCTCAGACATTTGGAGGTCAAGTGGTTAGTTGTTTCACTTCTAAAATTCTAATATGCAAAAAATAGGACAATAAATGTTTAAAAAAAGGTTGCCTGAAACTTCAAAATAAGGGGAGTGATTTTGACTTAACAAGAAAAAATTCCACTGAACAACATTTACAGCAATTCGGGACCATCAAAAATCATCGACATAAACGGAAATTTGAGTTAAGCATAGGTGAGATATTGAGAGTCAATTGTGTGTGTGTGTCTATATATATATATATATGTATAAATAATTGGTTTTGCTGCTGTTTTAAGAATATTTATGTAGATCATTTTGAAAATATTTACTGATTTCTTAGATTATCTTTATATTTTCCAGATAATACTTTGCACCAAGCAATGGAGTTGATACCTTTATTGGAGAAAACATACAATAAAGCATTGAGTCAGCCATCTCAAACATCTGCTGTTGTAGAAGGGTTATCAGTTTTTTGCTTGTTCTTAAAGTTGTATACCTTGGATTCAGAAGCAGGTACACATATTTGTTTGTGTTTGATTAAATGTATATAGTTTCGTGCAAAGGTTAATGCTTAAAATATTTGTTCTATAAATTTCCAATATCCTTTTTTTTTTTTAAATTTCCCCCTCTTTTTTTTGCCAACAATTTTTATACTCTGCATGCTTCTCGATTTCTGTGTTTTTCTTTATTCTCCTACCTTTTCATTTTTTTTTGAAATTCCTTCAGTTTTTTTTGAGTGTTTTCTTTTTTTCACCTAGCAAGATTGAGTTAAAGCTTCTGATTGCTTAAAAATAAGCACTTGTTAAATTATTCCTTACTGGTCATAGATGCTAATAAATTTTTAACTGACACATTTATATTTTGTGAATACTAATTTTTAAATATGCTTCTCATTTTGTAGAAAATAAACTGAAAGGAATCCTGAATGTTGATGTGAATAAACTTCCCTTTTTATCTGAAAAGTTTTTATCTTGTTGTTCTGATGAAGGTACTAGTGTTTTCTATTTCTGTTTTGAAAATTTACTTGCAATTGCTTTTCTGTTTTTTGAATTCAAGTACAGTGAAACTTCTATAAGCGACCACCTCTATTTAGCGACCACCTCTGTTAACGACCACTTTCCTAAAGCACCGATTTTTCCGCCTATCTTATTAATGTAAAAAGTCTTCTGGAAGCGACCAGTCAACCCAAACCAAACCTCCATGAACGACCACTGTCTGACCCTTTGTCCAAAAATTTTCCTGAATTCTTTTCACCACAAAAAAGAAAAGAAGAAGAAAAATCCACATTCCAAACTGGTCAGTCGACCTTGACACATTGTTTACCGATGAGCAACAGGTCAGGTGCAAGGAAGGGGTGATACATGAAAAGTCACACTGCTGATAATCCCTAGGGTCCTCTATTCTAAGTAAGATAAGCACGTTTGGTTCGAATTTAAGGAGCATGCAAGAGAAATGCCAGTGCACTTCTGTAACTATTCTCGTGAGTGTTAAAACATGTCTAACAAGCGTGTTACTTTAACGTTGGAGCAGCGAATAGATGTCATAGAGTCTTATGAAAAAGGAAATTCTGAAAGGAAGTTGGCGGATATTTTCGGTTGTGGGAAAACCCAAATTAATAAAATTTTGAAAAAGAAAATTGAAATTCGGAAAGAATGGGAAACGTTCAAATTTCGAGGTGTAAAGAGAAGTAGAATGGAAAAATTTTCAGAAGTCAATGATGTTCTACTGGATTGGTTTAAAGCAGCTAGGGCAAAAAATATTCCGATTAGTGGAACTTTAATGAAAGAAAAAGCAATGGAGATTGCTGACGCTTTAGGAATAAAGGACTTTGGTGCCAGCAATGGTTGGCTTGACAAGTTTCGTGTTCGAAACAATGTCGTGTTTCGTGCATTATGTGGAGAAGCGGCAGATGTGGACGAAAGTTTGTGCGAAGACTGGAAAACGAGGCTGCCATTACTTTTAGCCGGATACGAAGACAAAGACATTTTTAATATGGATGAATCTGGACTTTTTTTTCGCGCCCTCCCAAATAAGAGCATGATGCTGAAGTCGGCCGACTCCAAAGGAGGAAAGCAGGCAAAGGAGAGGATCACCATAGCATTCTGTGTTAGT